>PVKZ01007994.1:0-18770 GCA_004027375.1 Macroglossus sobrinus | reverse complement strand
GCAATACTTCTAAACTCACTTCATGAGGTGAATGTTACTCTGATACCAAAACCTGGTAAAGATAACACAAAAACAGAAAAATACAGACCAATATCTCTCATGAAAACAGATGCAAAATTTCTAAATATGATACTAGTGAACCAAATACAGCAAGATATTCAAAAGATTATACACCTAGATGAAGTAGATTTCATTCTAGGGGCATAAAGATGGTTGGACACATTCAAATTGATTAATGTAACAGACCATATAAACAAATTAAAAAATAAGAATCATATGTTCATATCAATAGATGCAGAAAAAGCCTTCAACAAAAAAATAAAAAGCAACATCTGGAAAGTGCAAATAAAATGAGATATGCCTGTACTTTTGCTATTATATTTTCTGTATTAAATGGGAGACCTAGAATCTAATGACTATTACAGAGCAACTGTAATCAATGTTACAACTCTCATCAATGTTACTTCTTTTCTCCTTTACATGATTCAGTTTCACTTCTCAAGTTTTTCATGTGTCTGTTGGGGATGTTGGTGATATTTCAGAATTTGGTAAAACCTAATTCATATAACTTTTTTGAACCAAAATGGCATCTACAATATCACTGTCAATATGACATTTTGTTTGTTTTTAATGAGTGGCTCACCTGAGCAAGTTTTGTATTCACCAGCTCCTTGGGATAATAAATGAAAATAAGGGAATTAAACAACAGATGCAATTGTGATGATTATAACCCCAAACTCCTCCATTATAGACTATTATCTTAAGTTAAAGATTTTATTTCTTGCCCCTCCATCCCATTTATATTGCCTTATGAATTTTCTTTACCTTCTAAGTCACATGTTATAAGGTGGAGCTGAAAACAATGGAGTATTTGTAGATGCTTATTTATTCTGCTAAGTAGATAGTACTTTCACCTGTCTTTGATTTTGGATTATTATAAACGGAAAGACTAGTTTTTCTCCTCCTGTGTAAGAAAAATAAAAACAGTTTTCTACTGTGTTTCCCCTGTGAATTTACCTTTATTACTCACACAAAACACTTTATTTCTTCTCACCAAATGTTGAGGGGAGAGTTGGTCCTCCACACCAAGCAATTATTTTGTGACACAAGCTAGGAGTCCCACAATTTAACTCAATTCTAACACTATCTACCTGGAGATAGCATCATATCCCACATGTTAAGAGCTCTCAGTCCCACAAGATTACTTTCCCTTACAGATGCCAGTTGCAAGCCCAGCTGACAATCTGGACTTCTGACCAACTGGCTATAAATTGGAGGTTCTAAAGACACCCCTCCTGGTATTCTAGTTAATTTGCTAGAGTAGCTCATAGAACTCAGGAAAACATTTATTTATGTTTACCAACTTATAATAAAAGGGTATGATAAAGAATACTGATGAACGTCCAGAAGGAAGAGATGCATAGAGGGCAAGGCAAGTGGAAAGAGGGGCAGAGCTTCCTTGCTCTCTCCAGAGCTGATACTTTCCCAACATTTTCACATGTTCACTAACCAGGAAGCTGTCCAAATCTCATCATTTTGGATTTTTACGGAGGCTTGGTTACATAGGCACAACTGATTAAATCATTGGATATTGGCCATGAATTCAACCTCCAGTGCCTCTCCCCTCCATAGAAGTTATGGAGGGGGTGGGACTGAAAGTTCCAACTCTCTATTTGAGTTTAGTTCCCTTGGCAACCAGCCCCCAACTGTAGGTGAGGTCCAAAAGTCATTTCATTAACATAACAAGGAAAACCTTAATAGCGCTCACCACATAGGAATTTCTACGGATTTTAGGAGCTCTATGACAGGAATGGGGTCAAAGACAAAACACATATTTCTTTCATTAAATAAACATTTAATTTGAGATAATTAGAGATTCATATACAGTTGTAGAAGTAGTATATACAGATCCCATTACCATTACCCAGTTTCCCAGGGCCACTTCCTGCTTCTGTATCATTTTTTATGTTGCTCTTTGTATGACTATTTCTTTTTTTCCAGTTTTACTGAAATATAATAGACAATTCATTGCTCGAATTTACATTGTGCAATTCAATGAGGCTTTTTTAATCAATTATAGTTGGCATACAGTAATATATTAGTTTCATTTGTACAGCACAGTGATTAGAGATCTATATAACTCACAAAGTGATCACCCCACTAAATCAGTTGCTTCTCTTCCTCTTACATATTTATTACAACACTGTTAATTATTTTCCTTATGCTACACTTTATATCTCCCTGTCTATTTTGTAACTATCCATGGATACTTCTTAATCTCTTTGCTCTTTTTCATCATCCCTCCCAACACCCCTCCCATCTGGTAGCCCTCAGAATATTCTCTGTATCTAAGTTTATTTCCATTTTTGTTGTTTGTTTTGTTCTTTAGTTTCCACATAGGCATGAAATCATGTGATATTTGTCTTTACCTGACTTATTTCATTCAGCACAATATCCTTTAAGTCCATCGAGGCCATATCTTTTTCCATCCTCTTCTTTTTAGTCTGTATGTGTCTTTTAATCTGAAGTGAGTCTCTTGTAGGCAGCATATTTAGGGGTCTTGGTTTTTTTTTATACATTCAGCCACTCTATCTTTTTATTACTGGAGAGTGGGACTCCCCTCTCAGTGCATTGTCCAGGCTCTTGATGTCTTAAACAAATAATTGAGCAAGACCCCAAAATAAAGCAGAAAAGAATAGCTTTATTACCAGAGAAAGTAAAGCAACAGTACACTTCAAGATATGGAAGTGGGCTTGAGAAAGAGAAGAGTGGCTCAAAAGCCTAAGGGCACAGTAACAAAGTCTTTGGGATTTTTATCCCTATTTGCTGTGAGTTGCTACTTTTCTTAGAGGAGTTGGCTTTCTTGATTGACAACTGAGATGGACAGGACTCAGTGACTCATCATTTGCTTTCTATGCATGTCTGTTCCCAGAATGACATTAAAGAACGTCTGGGCATATGCATCCTATTATAATGATGGTATAATGAGGCTCAAGTGAGTCGATGGCTTTGCAGTCTTCATTGTGCAAGTGCAAGTGACTGGCTGAAACTAGTACATAATTTTCTGCTTACTTCTTTCTTATTTTCTTCTATGAGTTACTTTTAGCCTAAAAATGCCCTCTGGCTTGCTTAATTGTGGTGGACTAAGGTGGACCCTTTATAGAATAGGATGACCTCAGCATCTTTGCAGGCAGATCTGAAACTCCCTATCTACCTTTTCTACCTAACCCTTTTCTAAGAGTCATGAACCCCTTTTTATTAGTATGGATGTTGAGGGACAGGTGGTGTCTTCTTCTGTATCTGCTTCCTGCTGAGTAGGGTCATAGTCCCTGCCCATTGAGGTTTCATGGAGATCTTTCCCTCTCTCTCTCAGTCAGAACAGGGTATTGAGTATCCCACCAAAGTGCTGCCCCTGTCCCTAGACAAGGAAAAATATACAAACTTATTATTTGAACCATATATCTATTTATTTTCTATCATTAATGTGCCCATCAAGTGGGTAAAGGAAAACAGGCTTGATTAATATATTTTATAAAAGAAAGAAAAAACTTGGGTTAAAGGTCCCCTCCCTTCTGGACACTAAGGGCCCTGTTTTGGCCTAAAGCCATTTCTGCCTTATAATGGGCCAAGGACGATGCTGAGTTTCAGTGATCCTTATCAATAACCAGAGGACTTGAGCCACCAGTTTCAAGGTAATTATCTAAGTTTGAGGGAGAGGGTCTTTGTCTAAAGAAAGAAGGAAAGAAAAGACTTAACTAGGTTTACTAAAGAGATTAAGAATTAAGAATTTTTTGAATGATGATGGCCCATACCATTTTGTTTGGAGCACTTAATTCTTTTCCATTTGAGATACTTGTTGATAGAAATGTAGTTATTACCATTCTTTATTCATGTTTTCAATACATGTTTTCTTCTTTTTTCTTTGTAAGTTTATTATTAAAAATGTTAGAAATGACAGAAGTGACAAGCATACTAAAGCCTGTGTATCAATCTACATCATCAGTACATGGTCAATCTTGTCTCATTGATCTTTCTCACCTACTAGATTATTCTAAAGCAAGTTCCAAATTGTTTCTCATTTCTTCTGTATATCCTTCAATGTGCATCTTTAGAGATCACTTCACCCACTGCTCTGTTTGGCCGCACTCTCTTTTCTCTCTCCTCAGCAATGGTGAGACGATACTCTTGCTGTAGGGAAGAGTAATCCACAGTTTGCTGCCTTTATCAATAACAAAAATGTTGGGCAGCTGTGTGGCAAAGCTGTTGCCATTGGCATCTTTCATATGAACCACATCAAAAGAACCGCGGTGTCTCTGTCTGTTGGTAACCACACTAATTCTTTCCAAGTTAGCCCCTCTGGTCACCATACACAGGTTACCAGTGTTAAACTTTGTGAAATCAGTAATTTTGTCAGTCTCCAAATCAATCTGAATGGTGTACACTTTAATGAGGGATCGGGGTAGCGGATGGTGCCAGCATGATGAGTCACTAGATTAGGGATTCCTTTTGTGCTCACAAAGATCTTTCTCACTTTATGCAACTTGTACTTGGCTTCCTCAGGTGTAATCCGATGGACAGCAAAGTGACCTTTGGTGTCATAGACCAGAAGAAAATTCTTTCTGGTCTTGTTAATGATGATGACATCCATAAAAACAGTAGGGTAGGTTACATCAGTCCAGACCTTGCCATCAATCTTGACAAATCACTGCATGCAGATCTTCTTTACTTCATCTCCTGTTAGGGCATACTTCAGTCTGTTCCTTAGGAAAATGATGAGGGAAACATTCTCTCAGCTAGTGGGGACCAATAGGTGGATGGGGAGCAAACAGATCCGTAAATTTATCCAGCATCCAATACTTGGGAGCTGCTATGCACTTCAGATGCTTCTTGGGACCATGAGCATGGCTGTACTGAGCATGGAAAGAGCTGGGGTTTTTCTCTTCTTCTTAAACAAGTCCCTTCAATATTTCTTGTAATACTGGCTTGGTATTGATAAATTTCTTTATCTTATTTTTTGTTTGGGAAGCTCTTTATCTGTCCTCTGACTCTCAATGATAGCTTTGCAGTCTACCTGTAGCTGCTGCACACCTAGAGTGTGCCTGTGAATTGGGATCAAGAGCCAGATCACCACTGGACCCAACATCAAGACTTAAGGAGTCAGATTCATCAATAACTTCTGCATTGACATTTGGAGAAAAACAAAAACAGCCTTACCCTGTTCAAAGTTTCTAGAGGCTGGAAGTTTTGGTGAAAATTCTTTTCTTGCAGACTGCCAACTTCTTGTATCCTTACACGGCGGAGAGCAGAGCAAAGGAAGCAAGAAATCTTTATGACTCATAAAGGGGAAATCCCATTCATGAGCGCTTTACCTTTATGACCTCATTTATTTCTAATTACCTTCCAAAGATTCCACCTTCCAATATTACAGCATTGGAGAAAGCTGCCCCTCCAGCCCTCTCCCTGAAGCCCAATGGCTCAGTACCTCTCCATTTGTCCCTGATGTCCCTGGAGTAGCTGCCCCAGCGCTGGAGGTCAGAGTGAAGAATCCATCAACAGGGTCAGCAGACTAGAACAGAAGAAATCTTTATTCCTCTAAAAGCCTTCCAGAGATACACCAGGCAAGGGGGAGCTTTGTCTCAAGTGGGACAGCTGTCTTGCAGGAAAGCCAACAAAATCTGAGAGTGCAAAATTCAATTCACTACCTGGAAAGTCTGCAAAGAAGCTCTGCAGGAGAGTGAAGTAGGTGGAAAATACAATCAGAAATGAAACATGGAGGAGTGAGAGACATCCCCAGATCTCTCCCCTTGAAACAACAATAAGCTGAACATCTAAAACTCAACAAAAAACACCCAAACTGCACACAAGCATGTCTTAGCGTGCAATCTGCGCATAAACACTACCACAGGTCAGCACCCTGGGTGTCAGGTGGTGGACTGTGAGAAATAAAGAAGCTGCATCTAGCAGCTGCTGGAGCTCCCTGCAGGAAGAGGGCAAGGGGAGAAGATGCAACGAGTTCCTTGAACAGTCCTGCCTGGGAAAGTTGTGAACTCCCCACCAACAGCAGCAGGCCCCATTCATCAGGGCAGAAACAGAGAAGCGGAATGGGAGAAAAACAATAGTTACTTTTTACTGGCTGCAGTTGCAAAACCAAGGCTGAACCGTAGCCCTCAACTTCCAACCCAAAAGGCCTCTCACACCATATTCTCCAAGAAAGAACACTGAGGCGTCCTAGGGGAATATAAGCAAAAACTAACAAAACTGTTGCTAACAATAAAAAGGTACTGAAACTGATGGCAACGAGCTTAATTAAATATCTACAAGAAAATAAAGGCATTACATAAAGGAATTATGAATGCTTTAAATAAAACTGCGATCCAAGAGGCTTAGACGCCACCTACTGGAAGCCAAAATAAAAGCATTTTCTTTACAACACCGTAAAGAAAAGTTATTATATAAGAGACCTTTATATAATAACTCTTCTTTCTGGAAAAAAAAGCAGAATACATTTCTATTAATGCCCAAGCGGAGAAATAGTCCAGTAAACATTATGAACAACGATGGTGACAAGGCAGCTCAGAAATAAAGAGAAAAATCTCCAGAAAATCAGCTGAAAGACATAGAAATATGCAAGTTAAATGACAGAATTTTTTATGGTACTTCTGAAAAACCTCAGTGAGTTCCAAAATGAATCATATCAACAATTTCAGGAATTGAAACAACACATAGATAAGCAAAGCAAGAATATCAAAACCCTAAAAAAGAACCAAATAGAACTTCTAGAGATTAAAAAAAAAAAACAAAAAAAAACAAACAAAAAAATGCACACCCACTGCAAGATATAAAAAATGAAATAGCAAGCTTGGGAAAAAAGAGTCGAACAAATTGAGAAAAAGATCAGTGACAGCAAAGACATAAATCTACAAATAAATCAGAAGGAAGAAGAGAGAAACCAAAGAATTAAAATAATGAAAGAGAAATACAAGAACTAGCTGATACCATCAGGAGAGGAAACAAAAATATTGGCATTATTGATGGCGAGAAAAAGGAGCAGGGACTTGAAAGCATTTTCAGACAAATAGTTGACGAGAATTTTCAAAATTCAAGAAGTGAACAGAACGCCCAATTATCTCAACCCAAAAAAGCCTTCACCAAGACACATTGTATTAAAATGATCAAAAATCAACGACAAAGACAGAAGTCTTAAAGCAGCAAAGGAAAAGAAGATGGTAACTTATAAAGAAAAACCCCATAGATCATTCTCAGAATTCTCAGCACAGACCTTACAAACCAGAAAAATGTACCCAGCTAAGCTCTCTTTTAGATGTGAAGGAGAAGTAAGACCTTTCCAGACATACAAAAATTGAGGTAATTCTCCACTTTGAGGCTTACACTACAGGAAACACTGAAAAGGGGTCAGCTCACCTAAAACAAAATGACAAAAATATATATAATTAGTAGTAAAGTGACTATCAGGCAAATAGAAGCAGAGGAGTGCAACCCTTACTAAGAACAGGGCATTATAAACTTAAACAATAAAAAGAGATTTACTATAGCAAGATAGTAATGAACGTTCAGTATATGTAGGGACAAATTGAGATAACAATATCTGAAAAGGGGAGGATTCAAAGATCCATATTTGCAAAAGGGAATGCAGATAAGGCACACGTAGAAGAAAATGGAAGACTGTGTGTGTGTGTGTGTGTGTGTGTGTGTGTGTGTGTGTGTAATGTATATAAATAATGTGTATATATAATGTATATATTATATGTAATATACATACATTATATATAATGTATATATTATACATAATGTGTGTGTGTGTATATATATATATATATATATATATATATATATATATATATATATATGTATGTATGTATGTAATGGTAATGGTAACCACACACAGAAGATTCAGAAGTGAAGTATATAACATAAAACAAGAAGAACGGTATGGTATTGGCAGAAAAACAATCACACAGATCAGTGGAACATAATCAAGGGTCTAGTAGTATGTGGGCAAATGATTTTAAACAAAAAAGCCAGAAACATACAGTGGTGAAAGGAAAGCCTCTTCAATAAATACTACTGGGAAAACTGGAAAGCCACCTGAAAAGAATGAAACTAGACTCTTATCTATCACCACACACCAAAATTAACTCAAAATGCATTAACGACCTGAATATGATTTGAAACTATAAATTGCATAGAAGAAAATATAAAGACTAAACTCAAGGACCTTGGACTTAAAGAAGATTTTATAAATTTGACCTCAAAAGCGACAGAAGTAGAAGCTAAAATAAAATATCAAACTATAAAGCTTCTGCTGAGCAAAAGAATTTGTCAACAAGGTAAAGAGTCAACCATTCGAATGGAAAAATATATTTGCATGCAACACCTCTGATAAGGCTCTAATATTCAAAATATACAAAGAACTCATACAACTCAACAATAACAACAACAACAACAACAACAACAACAACAACAATAACAACAACAACACAAATGATCCAATCAAAAAATTGGCAGAAAACCTGAACAGACACTTCTCCCTAGAGGACATACAAATGGACAACAAATATTTGAAAAGATGCTTAACATCACTAACTAGTAGGGAAATGCAAATCAGAGCCACAATGATATACCATCTCACACCTGTTAGAATAGCTATAATCAACAGGACAAATAATAACATATGTTGGAGAGGATTCAGAGAAAAAGGAACCCTCATACAGTGCTGGTGATACTTTAAACTGGTACAGCCACTATGGAGGTTCCTCAAAAAACTGAGAATCAATCTACCATATGATTCAGCAATCCTTCTACTGGGTATTTATATCAAAGACTTGAAAACCCATATCATAATGATATTTGCACACCGATGTTCATTCACAGTGGCCATGACATGGAAGCAACTGAAGTGTCCTACAATAGATGATAGGCTAAAGAAGCTGCGGTACATATATATAATGGCATATTACTCAGCCATAAGGAAAGATGAAATACTGCCATCTGTGACAATATGAATGGACCTCGAGATAATCATGCTAAACAAAATAAGCCAGACAGAAAAAGTTGAAAATTACAAGATATCACGTATATGTGGGATATAAACCTAAAAGCAACAAATGAACAGAACAAATGAACAGACTCATGCACATGGACTATAGGCTAGTGGTAACCAGAGTGTAGGGTGTGTGGGAGCAGGTGGGATGTAGATAGGGTAAATGGGATAAAATATAGGTGGATAGAGGGAGGGTGAACTCAGAAATGGGTCAAATATTTGGTAGCTGAAGGAAACTGGACCTTGGGTGGTAAACATATAATAGAATATACAGATGTCAAATTAAAATGTACACCTGAAAATTATTTAATTGTTTTAAGCAATGTTACCTCAATAAACTTAATAAGTAAATGATAGCTTTGCTGTATAAATTATTCTTAGTCGTAGAATCTGGGTTTTCATCATGTTGAATATTTTGTGTCGTGCATTGTTTCTTTTGAGAAATCAGCTGCCAATCTTATGGGTGCTCATTTGTGGGTAACTAACTGCTTTTCTCTTGCTGCTTTTAAGATTCTCTCATTGTATTTAACCTTTGGAATTTCAATTATAATGTGTCTTGGTGTGGGACTCTTTGGGTACCTAGTTTTGGGAACTCTCTGAGTTTCCTGAGGTTGTATGTCTATTTCCTCCACCAGGTGAGGGAAGTTTTCCAACATTACTTCTTCCAAGATATTTTCAACTTATTGTTCCCCCTCTTCAGGAACCCCTATGATACAGATGTTAATCTTATTTTTGTCCCAGGAGCTCCTTAAATTATTATTATATTCTCAGTTACTTATTTCTTGCCATTCTGATTGGCTGTTTTTGGTTTCCCCATCCTCTATAACGGAGGTTCGATCTTCTTCTTTATCCACTCTGTTGATTCCTTCTAATATACTCTTCATCTCAGATAAGGTATTTTTTATTTCTGACTGGTTCTCTTTTATAATATCCATTTTCATTTTAATGTTTTTTATATCTTTGTTAAAGTTCTCACTGAGCTCATCTACACTTCCCCTAGGTTCATTGAGCATCTTCATGACCAATGTTTTGAACTCTGTATCTGTTAGATTGCTTGACTTCATTTTTCCTGGATCTCCGTTTTATTCTTTTATATGGTTTCTGCTTCGTTGTCTTCCCATTTTGGCTGCCTTTTTGTGTTTGTTTCTATGTACTAATCGAAGTTCCTTAGGTTCCCAGTTTTATTAGCGTGGCTTTGTGGGACATAGCAGCACAGTCCTGAGAGGGTTCCAGCTACAGGCTAATTTTAGCCTCAGCCTGTGCCCCTCCAGAGCCACCAGTTGATATTCAACAAGCAATCCACAGATGCTGTGCTTATAGTTGCCTCAAGAGGCCAAACCAGAAACCAAGGCCAGTTGCCACCATTGTGATTCATGGTGCTGCTCAGCGAGGAGTACCGGAATCACCAATAACACATCTGGATGTAGCTTGGGTAGGGCCACAAGATGGGGCAGGCAAAGTTTCAGGGAATCCCCTGGGTCGAGCGACATCTGTTACCAGTTCGATGATGTCTCAGCTATGGCAGTACTGAGTTCATACACTGGTGCGGGGGAGGGCTCAACAGAGAAACAATGGATACCATCAGCACTTCTGTCCAGGAGAAAGCCTCACCTTTGGTCCTCATTCCACCAACTCAGTGTTCCCTTGTAAATCCCTGGTGCCCCCCGAGCTTCTCACCTGCCACTGGTGCTCAGAGCAATGAAGTCTGTCACCACAAAAGTCCGGTCATAGACACGGCCCTTTTGAGAAGAACATCCTCAGCTGCCTGCCAGCTGTCACTACCATAGCCTCTGTCCTACTCAGCCACTTGGGACCAGGCAGCCTCACATCTTTGCCCTTTCCTACCTCTAACCGTTGCAGAGTGATTTCTTATTTCTCTCCCTAGTTGTAGGGTTTCTATTCATCTAGACCTCAGGTGACTGCTTGCTGTTTGTTCTGTGTTTCCATCACAGCTTTGAAGTGGTCACAAGAGGGGATGAACGAAGCTTCTATCACCTACACTATTTTGCCCTGTCTCCCAGAGTTTCTTTTTGAAGCAATTAATTGTTATGAAATTAGTGGTGGTGACTGTACAAAGATGTGAAATACAATATGGTATTAAAAAAAAAGTGGATTGCAGAAAATGATTTAGTAAAATCTAACATCAGTTGTCTAAAACCAAATTGCTACTACTTTCTATGAATTTTATGTCTTTAATCTATGAACATAGCAAAATTTACTTTAAATGGAGATAAAAAAACAATTTAGAATTAATGGCAAATGTTCTGCCCTCTAAATAATTTTAATAGATCTGATGCTTCTGATTTTTTAATTATATCTGTTCTACTTTTAAAATATATATATTTGGGCCTTTTCTGCCTACCAATCCTTGAAAAAATCAGCAAATCTTTCCCTACTAGATTTTGGTCATGAATAGAATCCTATAGACATCTACTAACAAAGGCTAACAAAGAGAAAACAAATAATAGACATGAAAATATAGTGATTTGACATGAATGAGCATTTCTCAAATTTATTTCTGAGATATACTGTAAAAAATGCTCCCCAAGAAAAGGATTCCATTGTCAAAAAAGTTTGGAAGGTACTTTTTATTTTGTTTCTTGAAGATAAAGGATACTTATTAAAGGCTAGAGAAATTATGCAATAGTCTGTTAATTTTAAACTAAGATTCTGCTAAGTGTATTCAATCAATGAACTCTATTACAGACTCTTTTAAACATATTCCAGTACTTTATTTGCACAGAAAATAATTTGGGAAGCACTGACTGGGCAATTAATACATTTTATTAAAAATCAAAGTTCCTTGGTAACATGTAGATATTACTCTTAGACCATTTTTTGATTATTGATGCTTTTACACAAGGATGGCTACAATAAACCTAGCTAGGATACTTGCAACTGGAACTATGAAAGTAGGAAGCAGCCAGCTCATGTGAGGTATGGTGCAGGGTAGTTTTAGGCAAGGGAGAAGTGCTGGATTTCATCAGCCCTCTTTATTCAAGGCCTCATTCCTCTAATAATTTTTCAGTGAAAAATAGAGCTTTCATTAGAAACCCTATCAAGAATACGACTGAAAATAGAAAACATTCATTTCTCAGTCCGGGAATAATAATACCCCAAAATAGAACATTTGTGAGTATGTCAAGAGATTAACAATCTAAATGTGGAATACTGAAAGAAATAATGACTTACAGATATAGTACGTCTTTTCCTCTCCCTCCATTTACTAGCCCTTGGGAAGAAAAGCTCCAAAACCTGCATCCAGAAATCTCAGGCATTGCAACAGAGGAAAAGATTTCCATAAGGCTAGTTGGCTACAGCACATCTTACAAACGGTATAACCAAGTTCAGCTGTATTTGTGAGAATAGGCAACTAACACTGATTAGTAGGGGAAAATGTCAATCAGATGATCTTTATGTTGACAGACAAAGCAAAGAAAGGCCTAATTTTCAGAAAGCTGGTGACACTCTTCCACTAAATATTATTTTATTTGTCCTCTATTTTAGTGGTCCCCAACCCCCAAGACCGTGGACCAGTACCGGTCCGTGGCTTGTTAGGAACCTGGCTGCTTAGCAGGAGGTGAGCAGCAGACTAGCAAGTGAAGCTTCATATGTATTTGCAGCTGCTCCCCCAGTGCTGGCATCACCGCCTCAACTGCACCTCAGATCATCAGGCATAAGATTCTCACAGGAGCACTGGTCTCTGGTGCCAAAAGTGTTGGGAATCACTGCTCTATTTGGCCAGCTAAATCAGATTACTTTGGACCCAAAGACTCTTTTTGGTGTTTTGAAAGAGTATTTGACATATACCATCGTTTCTTCTGTTTTTGAAATTTTGGAATGGAATAAATGTCTAACCTCTTAGCTTATCTTTTTAAAAGAGAACAAAAATGTAATGAAACATTTTTTTTTTACTTTAATACACCATTTACTAGAATAACAAAAAAACTACATGTATAGCATGTATAGCAGGAAAAAAAACCTGTATTTCCCACTTTTACACTTTAGTAGTTAATGTATCTGTTACCAATAATACCTTATAATAAATTTAAGTGTATAAATTGCTTTTGAACTGTTTAAAATATCTTCAAACACTTGTTTCTCTTCTGCATGAGTCTCATATTTAAGAATTCAGATAAGAACATTGTTCTTGTCAGAGAAATTTTCTGACCTCTGGGAGATGAGGGAGATATATTCCAATGATGAAGAGGTCTTTCTTTCTAGATTAATTGTATCAGGTTGGCAGCTGCTACTCTGTCTGTATATAAAGCCAACCCTCCAAATGACACATAATAATAGCCTTTTAAAGTTGAAAAAATATTCCGATTTATGGAAAAAAAATTGATTTTATATTGCTTGTTATTATTTCCCTTGGGGGAGGTGGCTTTTCAGGAAGCAAGCACTTTTTGTAAAAGATGGCCACCAAAATGGGAATTGGCTTTGTTCATCTTATTTTGTAAGAGATGCCAGTTACTACTAGATCTGCTTCGTCTGGACAACAAAAGAGCACTTACTAATATTGTTTAGGTCCACCCAGTACAGTTATCTTTCTTTAACAATATCTGCATAGGGCTGAAACTCAAGACATTATAAGATATAACTGAACCCACATTGTAGAATAAACTATACATGGGGTGTTAAACACTTTTAATAAGCATTTGTTTTATCATAAACATACAGAGAACATTATAAATATATTGACATAACTTTATAAAGCATTGATAGCCTACAAAGTCTAGGTAGTTAACACAAGTAAGTGGGCCAGCTGTAAGGAAACCGAGTGGTACAAACTGGAAAATCGGGTAATACATGCTCCCTCTAAATAGGGCAGCTATTACTCATCTAACACAGGTTGTTGCCATGTAAGAATGCAAATATGGGTGTGCCGAATCTTCTGAGGTTTTAAAAAAAGCTGAAAATTTGGATTTGTATTAAAATTTCCTAATTTCTAAATCACCCATTGGCCCACTGTTGTACAATTTACAGCCTCTGTTGTGAACTGCTAACTCTTCTCTAGAGGATATTAGTGAAAACACTACATCTGAAAGTGGGAAGGATAATATCTTTTCTAGTTCTCATCTGGATTATCTTCTATTGACCTTATTTGGTATTTCTATGTTCATATCCTGTGCTAATCTAAATCCTATGAGTTTAAATTATATGTGCCACTTCTCATATCAATCTCTCTACATATATTACTTAATATTATAGCTAATACTAGTCTTTGGATCTGCTCTTGCTCAAGTTCAGTCTTTAAAGTTCAAAATCTTGTACTATAAAGAAAGTTGCTGTGTATATACTGTTCTAGTGATTTCCTTTTCTATTTACTACTATTCAATGTGATCAGCACTAAAATGCAAGGAGTGCCATGACCTTAGAATAACAGTAGTCTCTTCTAAGGGCTTCTGCAAAATAGCTTTTTGAGCTACAGCGAGATGAATTTTTAAACTTCCCTGACCATAGGGAAGAAAAAGGATGTCTTTCAGATTAAGTCCTGTTTGGAAGACTATTCCCTGAAACACTTACTGCTCTGGTGGCTTCCTGTTTCCATTATTAACAGTTGAAATTAAAAGGAGCTAGGTGACTGTATTCTTATATGCAACTGCATCCACTATATAACTCTATCATAGTCCTTATTGTTCATATCCTATATTAGACACTGTGTCCTATTCATTTTAATATACTGTTTGGCACATAGTAGGTGCTCACAAAATAGTTGTCGAATGAATGAATGAATACTTCCATTCTGTACAAACATTTTCTACTCCTCCCACCAGTGAGTTAAATTAGAACTAGTTGGTATTAATGATAACAAAGTATGGGAACCATGGCAGACAGTATCCTTATATGTAACCCACAGGTCATCAACTAAAATACTTTGCAGATATTTTACTTTTGAAGAAAGCATCATTGTGAAGCAAATATTCTGCAGAGCTCCTGTAAGCTGAATAAAAGTCCCCTAAAGATGTCCAAGCCCTAATCTCCAAAACTGGTGAATATAAACTGTTACCTTACATAGCAAAAAGGACTTTGAAGATGTGATTAAGGATACAGAGCTTCAGATGAGGAGATTTATCCCGAATTGTCCAAGTGAGACCAGTCTAATCACATGACTGCTCTAAAGCAGAGAAGCTTTCCCAGTCGTATTTAGGATGATGATGGAAGCAGTCAGAGAGATGCAACACTGCTGGCTTTGAAGATGAGAGAAAGAGGACCATGGGCCAAAGAGTGTACGTGGCTTATAGAAGGAAGTCTTCTAGAACTTTCAGAAGGAACACAACCAGAATAACACCTTAATTTTCAACCCAGTGAGACCAAAGTTAGATTCTAACCTATAAATAAATTTGTGTTGTTTTAATACTAAATTTGTGACAATTATTTTTTATAGCAACAATAAGATAGTAATACAAGAACAAAGCCAGCTGCCATATTAAGAAGTTTCTGGCAATACATTGCCATATTTTATTTTTCTTTGATTAAACATTTATTAACTGTTAGATAAAAAAAAATTATCATTAAGGCTTTGTGGTCCAAACTAGAATATACCTTAAGAGCAGCTACTTTTAATAGAATACTTTATAAGCATCCTATTTATTTTTAACAACATCCATTTCCTAGAGTATGATAATTAACATGAAAAAAACCTGAGTACTCTGCAAGATCAACCAGCTCGCTGAGAGTACAAACCCCTCAGAGGGTCCTATTAACACTGGCATTGCAACACCCTCTATAACATCCCCCTCTATAACATCCCTTAGACTATAACAGGAATTGATAAGAGGTGAGTCCATCTTTAAAAAGTATTTTATGTCATAGAAATTTGGGGACTATAAAAAGCACTATTAGCCAGGTATTTTGCTATTTATAGAAGAATCTCTCTAAGCTTTAAAGTAAATGGGCCCTATCCTCCTGTCTTGGAGAACGAGATTAGCTTTGGGGCACACCAAGATTGACACTAATAATGTCTCAAGTGAGAGCTCATATATGAAAGTACGTTGAAACTATAAATTGCTCTATAAGTGTAAAGGGCTATAATCATTGCCAAGTTCCCTTCAATCTATTCGTGGTTGTCTTCAAGGCTCTAGCCACACCTACCATCTCATTAATGATGACAATACCAACTCGTATTTTAACCTTCCAGTATTCTTTGACTTGTATCATCGCCTTCTATTTTCTCAAGAAATCTGTGATATAGAAAGTTCAGGTTTTATTAACCCCAGGGACAGAAGAGGGTATTGAGGTTGAAATTAGGTGACTATAACTCAATGAATATACTAAAAGCCATTAAATTGTACACTTTAAATATGTGAATGGTATAATATATGAATTACACCTCAATAAAGCTGTTATATAAAAACCATTGTTACCTGCAAATTAAAAAAATAATAATAATAAGTGACCAGTCCAAGGTCCCATAGTTATATTCAGAGCTGGATCATGCTGGCTATGATGGAGAATCAGAGAAGTGGAAGAAACATAGAAAAACAGTGATTATTAGAAAACACTAAATGTCAGATCACGAGACATGATAATTTTCAGCTCTGCTCAAAACTGAATTCTCTTCATCCCATCCCATTACAGAAGCTTTTAAATTTCTTCATGCTTTGATTAACTCCTCAGGCACAATGTTAAGCCTGAACCTAGAAGTGAAGGCTGTCAACAGATGCGTCTCTGCAAAGCAGGTCTGACAGAATCAACGACGATGAAGTAGAATTGTCAACGTACTTTCCCAATGGACTGTGTTTTTCTCAAACATAATGTCCAAAATAAAAGTGAATATTTTAAGTTTACTTACTTTCGTGTATAAATCAGACATGTGCAAAAAAGAAGATCCAACTGCTTATTATGCTCTATAATAATTTTTATTCTGATTTTTAACTGGCAAAAAATGCAGCTATCACCTCCAAAATTATTTAATGAAATTAACTAAAGTTTGGAATAACCATCATTCTTCATTTATTTTTTCATTAGAAAATGTACATCTCTCCCCATTTCATAAAAAAAATATATGCAGAATTTACTACCACAGGATTCCCAGTGTGCACCGGATCCATGAGTTGACATTTCTATGTGAATTTTTAAGTTAATGTCTGCTCCTGTCTCCTCTGCAGAATTAAACAAAACTTTTCCCACTCAACTTTAGTCCCGTCTTACATAGTTGCATATGCATTGCTTTAGAGAAAAAAAAAAAAAGATTTGTCTCCAATATTTATTTATTTATTTATTTATTTATTTATTTATTTATTTATTTAAACTTTATTGGGGGGTAATATTGGTTAATACAATTTTATAATTTTCAGGTACACATTATAATTTGACATCTGTATATTCTATTGTGTTTACCACCCAAAGTCCAGTTTCCTTTAGCTACCATGTATTTGATCTCCTTTACCCACTTCCCCCTCCCACTATCCCAATATATTTAATCCCATTTATCCTGTCTTCCACTCTCCGCCTCACCAACCCCCTACATTCTGGTAAGCACTAGTCTATACACCATGTCCATGAGTCCCTGTATGTTTGTCCTGTTCATTTGTTGCTTTTAGGTAAATAGAACACATATAAGTGATATCATGTGAATTTCAACTTTTTCTGTCTGGCTTATTCCTCTTAGCAGGATTTTCTCCAGATCCATCCATATTGTCTCAAATGGAAGTATTTTATCTCTTCTTATGGCTGAGTAATTTTCCATCATATATGTGTGTGTACCACAGATTCCTTAGCCAATCATCTGTTGTAGGACACTTTGGTTGCTTCCATGTCCTGGCCACTGTGAATAATGCTGCTATGAACATCAGTGTGCAAATATCTTCTCAGATATGAGTTTCAAGTCTTTAAGGTCGATACCCAGTAGAGGAATTGCTGGATCATGTGGTAGGCCAATTCTTAGTTTTTTGAAGACCCTCCATACTCTTTTCCACAGTGGCTCTACCAATTTGCAGTCCCATCAACAGTGTATGAGGGTTCCCTTTTCTCCACATCCTCTCCAAATTTATTACTTGTCCTGTTGATAACAGCTATTCTATCAGGTGTGTTATGTTATCTCATTGTGGTTTTGATTTGTATTTCCCTAGTACCTAGTGATGTTGAACATCTTTTCATACATTTGTTCACCATTTGTATGTATACTTGGGAGAAGTGTCTGTTCAGGTCCTCTGCCCATTTTTTGATTGAATCATTTGATTTTTTGTTGTTATTGAGTTGTATAAGTTCTTTGTATATTTTGAATATTAGGTCCTTATCAAAAGTATTGTTTGCAAATATATATTTCCCATTCGGATGGTTCTCTCTTTACCTTGCTGACAATTTCTTTTGCTGAGCAGAAGCTATTAGTTTGATATAGTCCCATTCATTCATTTTTGTTTTTGCTTCTCTACCTTTTGAGGTCAATTCATAAAATCATCTTTAAGTCCAAGGTCCTTGAGTTTAGTTCCTATGTTTTCTTCTATGCATTTTATTGTTTCATCTTATGTTCAGATCCTTAATCCATTTTTGAGTTAATTTTGGTATATGGTGATAGATAATAGTCTAGTTTCATTCTTTTGCAAGTGGCTTTCCAGTTTTCCCAGCACTATTTATTGAAGAGGCTTTCCTTTATCCACTGTATGTTTTGGGGTCTTTTGTCAAAAGTTATTTGCCCATATAAACATAGGTTTACTTCTGGACTCTCGATTCTTTTTCACTGGTCTTTTTGTATGTTTTTTTTTTT
>PVKZ01007993.1:0-18773 GCA_004027375.1 Macroglossus sobrinus | reverse complement strand
TGTCTAACCAATGTACTGTATACTTGAAACTAATTAAAATTAAAAAAAGAGACATTCCCAAATAAATAAAAATGAAGAGAATCCATTGCTAATGGACCTGTCTTACAAGAGGAATTCTTTACTCTGATAATAAGTGGCCCAGCCAGTAATTTGAAAGGAGGCATACACACAAAGAATGACTATAGAACATAACTACCGTGTATAATGAGAACCTACTATATATAGTACTTGCGAGAACACTCCTCAAAACCTTTTTTTAAATAGTAAAAATATCATTAAAGAAATTCAAAGTTATACCAGAAAATATTTACTACAAAAGAAATTAGTAAATAAGGGAAAAAAGAACAAAAAGACATGGGAAATATTGAAAACAACAAAAACAAAAGAAAGCAACTATCTCAATAATAAAATTAAATGTGACTGGATTAATCAACTGAATCAAAAAGAAGAGATTTCCAGATTGGTTAATAAGACAAGATTCAACTATATACTGTCAAAAGGAGACACACTATATTTAATGATACAAATAGACCAAAAGTAAAAAGATAGCATAAGATATATTATATATACAGTAGTCATAAGAAGTCATAAGGAGTTGCTATATTCTTAACAGAGAAAATAAATTTAAAAAAATGTTACTAGAGATAAGAGGAACAAATTTCTAATGATATAAGGGTCAATACATTAAGGATATGCAACAATTAGAAAAATATATGCATCTAACAATGCAGCTCGTTCTATGAAGCCTATATTACTCTGGTAACAAAACCAGACAAAGACACTACAAGAAAACTAGAGTCTAATATCTCATGAATATAGACATGAGAATGCTCAATAAAATATTGGCACACTTAATCCATTAATTTATGAGAAGGATTATACACCATGACTAAGAAGAATTTATCCCAGGAATGCAAGGTGAGTTTAACATGTGAAAATAAATGTGATACAACTTATCAATGGTGTAAAAGAGAAAAATCACATGGACATCTCAATAGACACCAAAAAAAAAAAAAATTGACAAAATTTAACATGCTTTATGACTAAAATACTCAACATACTAGAAGGGAACTTCTTCAGTCTGATAAAGAGCATCTATAAAAAACCCACAGATAGCATTATATTTAGTGCTAAAAGACTGAAAGCTTCCTCAAGATGAGAAAAAAGGAAAGGATGTATGCTTTCACCACTGCTATTCACCATTGTACTGGAGATTCTAGGCAGGGCAATTAGGCAAGAAAAGAGAAGTAAACATTTGGATTGGAAAGGAAGAAGTAAAACTCTCTCTATTTGCAGGTGACATGATGCTCTATATAGAAAATTCTGAGCAATCCATTAAAAATCTATTAGAACAAATAAATGAGTTCAGCAAGGTTGTAGGGTATAAGATCACAATATACAAAAATCAATTGTATTTCTATAAATTATCAATGAACAACTTGAAAACAAAATTAAGCAAATTCTGTTTATAGTAGTGGCATAAAGAATTAAGTACTTAGGAATAAATTAAATAAAACAAGTATAAATCTTAATCTGAAAATTATAAAATATTTTTTCAAGTATTAAAGTATTCCTTCCCAAATGGAAAGACAGCCCATGTTTGTGGATCAGAGGACTTAATATTGTTAGGATGATCATTTTATCCAAATTGATCTTTAGAGGAACACAACTGCCATCAAATTTCCAACTAGCTTTTTTTTTTTTGCAGAAATTAATAAGCTGTTCCTAAAATTTATGTGGAAATTTAAGTGATCCAGAATAGTAAAAACAATTTTAAAAAATGAGAGATCAGAGAATTCATACATGTCAATTTAGATCTTTCTACAAATTGACAGCAATCAAGCCTGTTTGGTACTGGCATAAGGATAGACTTATAGATCAATCAAATAAACCATTTATAATAAATTGATTTTTGGTGAGAATGACAAAGTAGGTTAGTGATTGCCTGGGGCTGAGCAATCCTTCAAGATGATGGACGTGTTCTAAATTGATTTTCAGTGATAATTTTATAACTAGGTAAATTTATTAAGAGTCAGTACACTTAAAGTGGGTGAATTTAATGGTATGTATATTATAGATCAATTAAGCTGTTAAAACAAAAAAATATATACAGTTATGTTGGATATTCTCTAATACTTGAAAATCTTAAGGATTGTTTAAGATTTTCCATCATATGTTGGTAACAAGTTAGGAAAAATCAGTTCACTCTGTTTGGGGCTAAAGGGTACAAAATTAAGAATGTGGAATATGAAAAAGAAATCATTCTTAATTTTATCTATAGCACCCTCTTCTGTGGAATTCTTCCTCCCTGTGAGGATCATTCTCTTCTGTTAACACCCATCACCACCCTCCTTTCTTTATGGTCATCTTCTCCTGTACATTGTAAAAAAGTTCAGTGTTGAATTCACGATCTTCCTCCCCAACCCAAATCTCATTCTCATTCTGTGAGTTTTTAAGAGACATTTGAATGACGTATCTGACATCTAAATCTTGATAGTTTCTTGTCTCTCTTCAACCCAGTGACCTTCTTCTTTGTACCACTTTAGATAATTAGACCCATGGGCACATATTACAAGTCATCATTAATCATAATTTCTCCACCACTTTGTGACTCCACGTAATGAGTACAGCCTCCTTTCCTTCTTTCAATCCACTCACTTTTTTAATGAGGGCTAGATAATAAATGTATTAGGCTTGTGGATCATATGGTCACTATCACAAATACTTGACTCTGCAGTTATGGGGAAAAAACAGTCATAGGCAGTATGTAAGCAAATGGATGTGGAGGTCTCAAGAGAAACTTTATTTATAACTACAGGCCATAGTTTTGGTCCAGGCCATAGTCTGTACACCTCTCCCCCTGGCTCAGATACAGGCTTGTACAAGTATAAGTAAATTATTTTGGCTTTTGAGTCTCCCTTTCCATATCTATATAATGGAGATAATGGTTTTAAACTCTCCAAGTTTCTGAGTGTCAAATGAGAAGATGAACTAAAAGCCCAAGTGCAATTGATGACCTGGTATTGAGAGAATTCATCATTTTAAAAAGGGGTTCTAATAAATACCTTCTCTCTTCCAATCTGAGTTCTGAATGAGTGAAGAAACTAGAAAAAAGTAAGCAAATGGAGAACACCTAGCCCCCTAAATTCATGGTTACTTATAAGAAAGCTGAAATTGGAGAATGAGGCTTATACCTGTAAGGCAGGTGGTCTTTCTGATACTGAATCCCAGAATCAGAGAAACTTACCTACCCAGTTCAGGCAGCAGTAGACCAAGTCAGGACTTCTTGGGTACTTTCTTATGAATAATCATGAATATCCTTCTAAATGGAAGAAAATTTCAGGAATGGGCTCTTAATGTTCTGCCTAGAACAAATGTTTGTTCCCTTCCTCCACTGTGCCCACACTGGATACTCATTATGTTAATAAGGTCAGAGCACCCTCTCCCACAGTGTGTTGGCAACACATTCACATAATCTTGTGGTTTCTTCTGAGTGTGTGCCAGAGGAGTTTTTCTGAGTTTAGGTTAAACTTCTTTCAAAATGTCTTCTAAAAGCAGAGAAAAATGAACTTTAACCTTTAGAGGCCAATGGATATTGCTGAAAAAAGATCTTGCTAAAGGATTAAAATTTCTCGACAGTGGTTTTTATCTTAAAAATTCATGCAACTGTTACATTTCCTCCAAGGGATGTTAAAGATTAGATTGACAAAAATATCTAAAGTTACTTACTAAAATAGCTTTAATTCTACCTCCCTCCTCCCCAAATCATTGAGTAAAATTAACACAATAGAAAAATGTGCTATTTAGTACCTACTATTCCTCTTCTTCCAAAATGCACCCTCATACTCCCCTTATCACTGGGCAAAATAATTTTAATTTGAGAAACCCAAGTCAACCAAAAATCAGCTTTCCTTTTTTATATTTATTTTCTCAAGGATAGGAAATTTATACCCTGAACCCACTGTGCTTATTCTTGTGGGCTGCAGGCCCACACAAGTTAAGAGCCTGGCACTCTAGCCCCAACTCAATTGTTGATACTGTGACCTCAGACAAATTTTGTGGACTCTGTGTCCCAGGCTCTTTGTTACATGGGGGTACTAATTTCTTTCCTGACTAGCTCAGTAACTATTATGGACACAAAATGAGTTAATTATATATTTTAGGGGTACAAAGCATTTGTCTGTTTACTATGTTATTATCTACGCGGCTGTGCTAATTATGCTGTGGCTCAGAGCACAAATTTATCATCAAGGATTTATGGAACCATGTGTTTTCACTTAATTCCACACAGGTAGGCAGACTTCAAGGGTTTAGTTTAAGAATCCTGGATACTATAATAATTGTCACAATACTGTAGCATAAGGCTGTAAAGAGAAACATTCCTTAAAAGGAGTGGGGAAGGATTGGTGGGATTTATATTTTTTTTCTTTCAATAAAATTATTTTAGAAATTATCTACTGAATTTCTGTGCCAGTCTCCAAAGCACTGTGATCATAGCCTGATATCCATGTAGTTTTACGAGTATGTGGCTGGAGGGATTGGTATAGATGCAAACAAACAAATGTTACATGTCTATCCATATATCAAAAAGTATATGAAATACATGCATGTATATCTCTCTCTATATATCCATATCTAGATAGCTCTATCTCTACTTCTGTATATAGATATCTCTATATACATACATATATATATATATGTGTGTATATATATATATATATATATATACATATATTTAACCATATATCTGTATCTATATCTAGATACCTCTATATCTAGGCATCTTTGTGTCTGTCTCCGTCTCTCTCTATTGATAGCCCCATGCAGAGCAAATTAAATATGGCTGGTAAAATATGGTGGTAACATGCCATTTCGCAGGTGGCTGCATTATGACCAGATACCACCTTCAGTGACAGTGATCCTCTCATTGACAGAATTTTATTTTTTGGGTTCTCTCCTACCCTATTACAATGTAAATTCCAGTGGGATTTAGACCTATACCTCTTCTTTTTATGGCCTGAGATTTAATTTAAATCATCATTGTTGAGTGCTTATGTATGAAGTTGTTCAAGCAAGAGAGTTTAAAAAAGCATTCCAAATATTGAGATGAACCAGCCAAATCAAGTCTCAGTCATTCAGGAACTGTGGACAAGGGCTTCCATTTTTTTCCAGTTTTTCAGATATTTCTCCTGCAACTGTGGAAGTGACTAATCTCACATAACAGCAAAACAAAGGCAAGAGCAAGGGAAGTGTACTGTATATATAAATATGTAAGACCTCAAACAAGTGTGACCCTGGACTTACATATATCTAATCTCTGAAACAAACTTAAGAACTCCTTCATGGCTTCTGTCTTCTGGCTCTGTAGAGTGAGCAGAAACAGGTAATTGAAAGAAAGGCTGTTATTCTAGCTGGGATGTTGTGGCCACAAATGGCATTTCAGCTTTTGATCAATGAAGCTTATAGGGAAACTCCAACCCTGAAATAAATGCAAAGACTGCTTTAACCAAAGAAACTCTAGATGGCTATAATTCCTGTGAAAGAGTATAAGAATATTATGGAGAAGATATTCATCCATTGGTGTGGTACCTTCCAACTCTTATTTGCATGCTTAATGGCAGAGATAGGAGAGAGAGCAATAGATTAATCAGTGCTTTTCAAATGGTGGTAGCAATCCTTTAGGGAAAGTAAAATTATTTTTTTTAGACATAGAAAATACTTTTAAAATAGAACATAATGGAATGAATTAAAATAGCATAACTAGAAAATAGTACAATACATTGCACGTAATAACTGTTTTATAAGACGTATGTGTGTGCGTGTGTGCGTGTGTGCGTGTGTGTGTGTGTATGACCTGAAATGGGCTTTGATAATTTGATACAATTTTCTTTCTGTGGATCCTGGACAAAAAATGTTTGAGAAATGCTGCTATAATTTAGTTCTTTGCCACCTACTTTTAGGATTCTGTGTTTAAAAATCTAAAACTAAAATTCCAGCCACACAGCAATGACAATTCTAAAGAATACACCCTGAACATTTATGGCAAAGTTTCTCAACTACTTTAGCATGAGGAAGTTACAAACCCTAGGTGGAAACAAGCTCCCTGAAAAAACAAATGGAAGATTTAGACTGAAGCCTTGGTAGGCAAGTAAGACCAGTGAGGAAGGGTGCCACATAACGATTGTGTGTGTGCATGTGTGTAAGTGTGTATGTATCTGAGAGATAATTAGAGACTAGGATTTATTAGAGGGCAACAAAAAAGTGTTTCTTAATGGTAAACAGTTGCTATGGATAAAAACCTTGTTACGCTCACTGAGTTTTTGATGAGAGAAAAAACTAGTAGCCCTGATATGACTCCAAACTGAAGAGTCAACCTGAGAAGAAAACAAAAGTCCTCCAATCCACTCAATTTCTTACCTCAGGGAGGACTGTCATTTCTGATTTCTATTAGAACATGTATTGGAACTTCCTGAAAACCCATGAGGTAGTAGCATATAGACCTGTAATGGAAAGTACTGAGGAGGAACCGAAGTGTAGAGGAGCAATGCCATGTTTATTTGATTTATTGTGTGACTTTCTCATGTTCTTTCTTAGAAGATACTTTGTTTCCAAATGCCACAGCTCATAAATTACTGATGATATTTATATTTATCTTAGTTTTCTGGGTCATTTACTTGGCTTCAAAAGACCATATGAAGGTAGGAATTATTTCCTTTACCAGAATTTCAGAGAAAGCCACAGTGATTCTGAATGCTCACCTTTCTCAAGGCAAGAATTAAAAGCCCCAAACCTGTCATCTTAGCAACAGATGTGGATAAAAAGTTTCTCTGTTCAGCATTAATCCCTTTGACAATATCTATGCTATTATTATTATTATTATTATTCCACTGGCAGGTGAATTTTCAGCCTTCTCTGTAGTATATAGCACTGCTAACCATCCTGCCTAAAAATTCTCTCTGACTTTGGCCTCTGAGGCTCCAATCCAATTAAATCTGTTTCAGCCCTCTGCCTCCTTCACAGGAGTTTTCTTATTCTTTGTATAGTTCAGTTAGTGTTTTTTGATTTTCCCTTTCTGTAGTCTTTTTTAACTGATCTTGCTTCACTCTCTCCTCCCCCCAACCATTTAGCACAAAATTAATCTTTCAAAAATTCTGCTTTCATCATGAGAAACTTTCATCACGGCTTTTACACATGACATAATTGATGAGATCAACTCCTTTATTAATTATTCAAGGCTCTTCTAAATTTGAACACAATTTCTTTTAAAAGTATCTCTCTCACCTTGATCTAATACAAACTCCCAGCTCCAAACAAGAAGGACTATAAGTCTGGGACATTCAGACAGTTAGTTATATGAACTGGTAAAAAATAAAGTTCTCAGACACAGCTCAGAAGATTTCTCTTTGTGAGTCCTCTATGTAAATATCTATGTTCTCTACATTTCTTCCCTCAATCCTCTTCTTTTTCACACTTGTATCCTTTAATTCACATGCTCAAGTCCTGCCCACTGCCAATATTAGTGTTTCTTTTTAAATATTTTTTTAATTTTTCAATTGTAGTTGACATATACAATTATATTATTTTCAGGTGTACAACATAGTGATTAGACATTTACATAACTTACGAAGTGATCAACCAGATAAGTCTAGCACCATTTCTTACACTGTACATAGTTAGTACAATATTATTGAGTATATTTCCTATGCTGTACTGTGACTACTTTTATAACTGGAAATTTGCACATCTTAATCCTTTTCCTCTTTCCACCCATCTCCCAATCCACTTCCCATCTGGTAACCGTCAAAATGTTCTCTGTGTCCTAATTTGTTTCTGTTTTGGTACTTTTCTTTCTCTGTCTGATTTATTTTCATTAGCATAATACACTCTAGGTCCATCCATGTTGTCACAAATAGCAAAATTTTATTTTATTTTTATGGCTGAGTAATATTCAATTGTATATATGTACCGATTCTTCATTCATTCATCTATTGATGGACACTTAAGTTACATACATATCTTGACTATTATAAATAATGCTACAAAGGGCCAGTTTATGGGAATGATGAAGCTAGTCTGTATTCTTATTTTGGTGGTGCTTACACAAATCTAGACACATGTTAAAACTCCTAGAACTGTATATTAAATAAAGTCAATTTTACTGTATTTTAGTTAAACAAAACAAAACAAATAATAGCGTACATACACAGGTCTGTCCTCACCAGTTCCAGACTTACCTAAATTTGGTGACTCTACTTAGAGTCAGAATAATAGGTGAAAATGAGGAGATTGGTAAATGATAAAGATATGAAATCTGTACACTCAACTTCATGCCTTTCCATGACTTTTGCCTCCACCTCCTTTGCTATCCTAATGTCTTATGTAAAATACCCAGATTAAAATAAAGAGAAATTATATCCTAATTTTCAAAGATATAATAGTTAAGGGTGGACAAATTTCTCATATTAGATTGAAATAATTTTTTAAAAAAAATTCAGTGATTTACTACTTATAAGAAGCACATCTGAAATTAAATAAGTTTATTCTATTATTCTCTTTAAACATGAATGCCCTATGTGTAAAGAAACCCACCTTAACAATGATGAAATGAACATCATTTAATGCATAATCACACATGTAAATGGTGATATCAGGAATCAAAGTTTAATGCTTTTTTTTTTACCTGTAGCATGTAATCACTATATCTGTGTTGAAAGGAAAATCTTTATTTTTTAGAACTATCTGATGTCTTATTAAGCTATCTATCCCAAGTCCTTGGCAATCTTACTCTTAAGAGTAGTACTAAGCTGGGATTCCAGAGTTTCAAGCCCATGACTGTTGGCTAGTGGAGAAGAGCCCTATCTTCTTATTATAAGAGTTTATCACTTCGATCACTTAGGACCTAGTGTTGGAAAATTAATCTGAAAACAAGAATTCTAAGAAACCCAAGAATAAACATATTTTAGCCTTGGGGAATTAGATGAAAACTGTTTTAGAAGTCTCAGGTCAAGAGAACAGCTATAATTTTTCAAAATTCTCCAGAATGTCTTTAACATCTGTTAGCCTTGATTCTTCTTTAATTTGTTTATTACTGGGATTTTTATAACATAAGAACTTTAGGGAATGTTAATGGTTCTGGGCTATGGCCATGGTTTACATAGATGTAGTGAAGATTAAGTTTTCTAAAAAGATAAAAATCCGAGGACCAAAGATAGCTTTTCTCTGTTCTTTATCTGGTAATCTCCCTCCCATCTTTTGAGAATCAAATGCCATTAGTTCTGTGAAGCCATCCTTTAAAAACAAAACCAAAAACAGTTTTATTGAGACTTAATTTACATATCATACATTTCACTCATTTAAAGTGTATACTTCTATGGTTTTTGGTATATTGTATTATTAATTGTAAAAAGTATGATCAAACATATATAACAAAACTTTTCCATTTTAACCATTTTAAGTGTATAATGCAATAGCAATAATTACATTTACAAAATGTACTTTGTACCATCACCACTATCTATTTCCAATTTTTTTTGTCACTTCTAATGGAAACTCTGTGGCAATTAAGCAGTAATTCCCATTCTTCCTTCATGAAGCCATTTTTAACTGTCCCTGGCCAAGTTTGCTAAATTTCTTTTAGGTGCCCATGAAGTTCTACTTACATATCTTTCAAATTATTCACTTTTTGTAGTAGATTTACATGTTTGTCCCTCACACTAGATGAGACTTTCTTGGGATATAATCATATTAACTGCAAATAATAATTGTGTGGTTTCCTTTTATAATTAACCAGTAAAAATTAAATTAAAATTATTATTATAAAGATTAGTAAAAAGGGCAGAGAGTAACTTTATTTACCATAATAACCAATAGAGTAGACCTTCCTATCAACTTGACTGAATCTAAATAGACAAAAGAATAAAAAATTCAATTATAGAAAATATGGGAAAAATAGAATTGAATAATTAGAAAATGAAAGTGTAGGGAACAGTATAAGATTAGAAGCAATAGAGGTATGTCACAAAGGAATTTTTCAGTGCTTTAAATATTAAATATCTCTAAAAATGTCAGGCAGTGAAACTGATAAAAATATTTTCTGTAAAATTGAGACTAAATGTTAGAATGTTTATTATATATGTAAAGAACTGATATCAACTGGAAAATTTAAAAAAACATTGAAATCAAAATAAACAATTGGACAAAGGAAATAGACTCTTTAGAGATGAAGAAATTTATTAGTAAAACAAGTATTTGAAAGAAAATAAAGTTGAAACACACTGGTATTTAAATAAATATAATTTAAAATAATATCAGGTCTCCATTTTCACCTAATGAATTTTCAAATAGTTTTGATGACAATGTTTTGTAATTTAACCCAAAATATTTAAATTGATGAATGTCGTAAGGGAGATTTAGTCAACTGATATATGCAATTACAAACTCTTATTTCTGGTGAGCAAGCAGTTATCCAAAGTCATTAATCAGAAGATGAATTTTGGCCAAATCTTTCATTCAGGCAACTATCTTAATAGAATATAATTTATGTGACATTATATATTTGTGTTGGCATAACTAAATATTTTGTTCTAGAATAATTGTTGACAATAATTATGAGAAGAAAATAGTATACCTGGGCTGCAAGCCTTTCTACATAAATATTAAACAACAGCCAACTTAACAAAATGAAGCAAGAAACAAACAAGTCAATGAACAAACAAATTTTAGGCCACTAGCTAACTGTATCTTCAGGGGCTTTGGATACTCCTGGGACCTGAACAGACTTTAAATTGTTGATAACATTTTTTCCAGTTACCTTGTTTTCCAGGTGAATATAATAACATTTATTGTCAGCTAAGCAAGTATTTTATTTGACCAAATATTTGTCTTAGTACTCTTGTTAAGGAGCACTACTAATATGCTTACATTTTGTTTGCTTTAATGACCAATGAGACACTGTGTGATATAACAGGTAGTCTTACATATTGCTGGTGGCAATGTAAACTTTTATCTTGATAATATATTTGACAGTTAAGAATAAAAATATTTATATTATTTGACCCATTGACTACTTAATTTAATAATATATAGTTTGATACTTCCATCCTTAGAAATCTATCAAAAAGAAGTAATCTTATGCATAAAGAGTTAAAAATGTCCAAGTATGATGTAAAAGAAGATAAATAGATATACCCCAATGATATTAGATATAGGCTACACAGCCCATTTTATATCCTCTTGATGGAATATTATGCAACTATTAAAAATCATCATGAAAATTATGTAACAACATTAAAATGTTTATAATACATGACATTAGCTGCAAAAAATGTTAGAACTATATTTTAATATGATTACAATTAGATAAACTATATACATGAAAGAGAAAAGAATGAGTAGACAATAAAAAAACCATAAAGAGATCAAGGCTTAGGTAGAATCATATTTTTAAAATTTACTATTTTTTACATCATCTATAATATGGCTATATAATTTTTATAAAGAAAAATAAGTTAGTTGAAGGAATAGCAAAGGTAAACACTTCAATTTAATCATGAAATAACACACACTTATTTTATAAAGTTAATTTTTAAGCCAAAGACTTCCAAAAGAAATCATCTGCTGGCAGCAGCAGAAGTCACATTTCATAACAATCAATTTCTTTTTTTAAAAAATAATATTTATCTATTATAGTTGGGGTTTTGTGACACTGTGCTTTTTAAAAAATTAGTTAATTAATTTTTTTATGGTGACATTGGTTAATGAAATCCAGTAAGTTTCAGGTGTACAATTCAACATTATATGTATATATTGCATTGTGTGTTCACCATCTGTTGCTAGATTTCTTTCCGTCATCACATATTTGACCTCTTTTACTCCATCTACCTCCACCCTCCCCTTCTCCCCTATACTCTGGGAACCACTAGTCTATTGTACATGTCCATCAATTCTTTTAATTCCAAAACTGAAAACAAGCTAAAATTAATTTTTGATACATAATTGTATCACACTGAAATGCATGTAAACTAAATCATAATAATTTATATTGAAAGCAAGCCACATTATTTACTGATAATATATCCTTCCCCCACTAATACTTCTGTTCTTGTTCACCTTGAGAAGTTCTATTACCCTGAATCAATGGAACATCTTCAGAATGTCTTTGCATCCTGAAGTACCATTAATTCCAGGAGTTTCACCAGCAGAGACCGAGCTGAGAATCATGGAGAAACTAAACCAGATGATCTCACCTAGGCCCTTTACCCACATGAATGCTACCACCAGTGCCACACACAGCAGAGCACCATCCTCAACCCTCAAAGACACATACTGCAGTGGGGATCAGCTAGACATCCTGTTGGAGGTGTGGCCCATTTGGGACACAGGAAGAAATATGGTGGAGATTTCCAGGATGTCCTCCCCTGACCTGGAGGCAGGCACCACAAGAAAGGTGACAGACTTCGACAATGGCACCTACCTTTTCAGCTTTACTCTGTTGAGGGAGGACAGGTCACTCTATCTCTCCTGCTCATCCACCCCAATGAGAGGGTGTCGGCTCTCTGGACAGCAAGGAACCAAGGCTATCACAGGGTGGTCTTCATAGACCAGTTTGCTGGTGGCACCTAGTGGGTTTTCTCTGAATGTGGTCTGATCCTAGACTCAGGTGCTGAACTGTGCAAGTACCTGGGTGATGGAGACCAAGAGGCCTTCTACTGCATGAGGCCTCTACATGTTCTCTGTGAGGTCCTGATCCATCTGACCACCAGGAATAAAAGCATTTCTTATCTTAGAAAGAACAGAACCTTTCCACAGGTAACCAGCTTTCAAATACAATAATTGATACAAACTGGTAGACTTGGTTCAGACTATCTACACCCGATAGCTTTTCCTATTCAAACTCTTTTATCACGTCAATGAATGTTGAGTAGATTTAATTAGATCCTTTGCTCAGAGTCAGTTTAGCTGGTAAATAATCACAGGGTCCCATACAGGTCATCTCTACAACTGTGGTTTCATTCATCCTGAATATGTGCTAAAAAGAATATAATCAACGAAGTACTTTAAATATGCCTATAGTTCTCTATATTTTGTAATACTTCCAGATTAAGTAATTTTGTTTAAACCAGTATTTCCTATAATGTATTTCATAGAATATCAATCCTGCAAAGTATTATATGCAAAATATGATATGCAAAATAAAAAGGGGGTGGATGGTATCATGATGCAGTCCACTTTACCCTTTATAGGAAATGAATTGCTAAATCCTACGATTGTAACTTCCAAAATCTCCTGAACCTAGCCATTTCACTTATTGCTGTGCCTTTGTCCTTGAATAATTAACATCTTTACACCTCAGTTAATTATTGTAACAATCTCCAGAGCTGGGTTCATTGCCTACAATCTTGTTTCCTTCGATCTGTTCTCCACTTTACACCCAGACTAATGTTTCTAAAATGCATATGACTTTTACTTTCCCTTGCTTAAAACACTTATTATGATCACGTTACTTTGAGCATGAAATCCAAACTCTTTAATATGTTTACAAGGACTTGTCTAGCTCTGCAGACTCTCGCTTTTATGTTGCTTTGCTCTCTATCAGTCAAATTGAACTCTTTTTATTTCACAAATGGACCATGTTCTCTCTCATCTCTGGCACTTCATGTGCTTTAGGTAGACATCATTTCTTCCATGTCTGGGTAAAGTGCTAGTTCCTTATTCCTTCATTGCATTCTGTTCTTCCCCAATCATAACATTTATTATACTATTAAATTTCCAATATCTTTTTATATCTTTTGCTGAAGTGTAAGCTCTGTGAGGCAATAACTATAACTATTTTTCAGAATTCCTTCAATTTATAAATAGTTGGTAACATCTATATTTCAGACATAACTCTAGGTGCTTGGAATTCAATATTATAGTGGAAGAGAAAGACAATGAACACATAAATATATTTGTAACATAAAGTCATCAGAATAAGGTATTTGAATGTGATGGCGGGTGCTATTTTAAAAGAGTGGTCAGCTATGGGCAGTGAACACACAATGTGATATGTGTGTGTGTGTGTGTGTGTGTGTGTGTGTGTATCATATGTGTGTATCTCTCTCTCTCTCTCTCTCTATATATATATATATATATATAATATATGAAAAAAAAATATATATCCATGTGAGATATATCTATATCTATCTATCTATATGCCATACCATTGAATTGTACACTTGATATATATATATATATATATATATATATATATATATATATATATATAACCGTTGAATTGTACACTTGAAACTTACAGAATTTTGTTATCCAAAATCATCGTAATAAAAAAATAAAATAAAATAAATAATAAATAAGAGTGGTCAGGTAAGGTAGCAACCTGAGAATGAGTCACTTGAACAGCAACCTGAATGAAATGAGGAAGTCAGCTACATGAATTTTGGAGGAAATACTATTCCCAAGAGAGGGAATAGAATCTGAAGTAAGAACATGTTGGGATGTTCTAGGAATCCTGAGGGTGATCACTGAGGCTGAAATGCAACAAGTGAGGGAAAGATGAGGTCAGATGCGTAGGTGGAACCTTAAAGGTTATTTATGTTTAATAGGGAGTCCCTGAGGGCTACCATTTTGTCTCACAGACTTAACACAATGCCTAACACCTAGAAGGTTCTCAATAACTGTTGAGTAAAGGAATAAGTAACATAAAATCTGGGAAAATAACTAAATAGTTTTTTGCAGCAGGCCTTCTCAGTAACTTAAGTATAGATCCCTTCAAGTGTGGATAAAGCACGAAACATTTCCCCGAGTTACTTGACCAAGGAACATGCATTTAATGGAAAATTTTAAGTGACTTTTGTTCCACAGTTTGGGAGCTGCTGCTATAGAAAGGCCTTGGTTTTCCAATGTGGGTTCTGAAGAGCAAGCTAGATAGCATAATACCCTTGAAATACAAGTTCAAATCCAATTCAATTATTATGATGATGCAAGGTCAGAGGGCACAGCAGAACTGACCCTCTATAAGATTTTCTCTATACATCTCTATAAGATTTTCTTTTCTCTATACATCTCTATAAGATTTTCTCTTACATCTCTATAAGATTTTCTTTTCAACCTTATCTCACTTTCTCTTCTTTTTGTTTTCCTGATCAAGGTATGGAAAATCTCTTTTCTATATAAATATTTTACTAATAACAAAAGGAATAATGATTATGGAGACATAGAGGCCTTTCTGTCTTGAAGGTCTCAGAACCATGTGTTAATTCTAAGGGAAGAGAATATGTGTTCTACTCTTTATTTCCTGTTGGCCACATCTGGCTTCCTCTTAAAATGGTCTTTGTTGCAGCCTATGTAGAAGGAACTCTCCTAGCACACTCTCCCTGCTGCTATCAGGAAATCCTAAATCTCTGATCTGGCAGACCTGTATATATTTTAGGTCCCATCATGCTTCTCAAGTGGGCTATATAGTGACAATAATCTGCCTGATTTTGATTTATTTTCTGATAAACACATTTTCTTCTGGATCACCTGCTCTATTTAAACTGTCCAGTTTCCTCCCCCTCCCCCCCACCCCCTGCTTGCATGAAAGTAGAGATCTGAGTCTCCTCACTGGTGATTTAGTGTATAGACACTATTCAAGGAATGCTTGGCCTCACAAGTGATTCTATATCAAGAAGTCTCATGGATCATTTTATTGCTAAGCTCTAGGGCCCCTTCTTAGGTCCAAGCCAGGTTCAGTGACATCATTCCTTCTCACAAGTCCATAGACTAGACCTGTTTCACTTTTATTTGTAATAGTAAATATATTTTCCCACCAGGATTTTCTCTCCCAACCCTGGCTATAGAATTAGATGCTACCTCCTCAGATACTTCTTCAAAGTTAAAAAAAAGTATTTTTTCTTTGATTTAAGAGTTTTATTGATAATCATAATGAGGAAATATAAACAAAGGTTTACCACACAAGAAGACTTTATATAGACAACATAATTGTTGACAATTCTTTCAGTTTCTGTTATGGTTTAATTTTACAGACCCTTTTCTGCAATACAATATATACATACACATACATGCATACTCAATATGAAGACAAGACACATGGAAATGAATGCCTTTATGCCATGAGTACATATTTTTCATTTTAATTTTAATGTTCCATCAAAGTTTGACTTTGGTAACCAAATTTACAGGGCCAGGTATTTATCTCTTTTATCAACTTTAACCTTGCCTGGAATAGATGTGGGGGAATACATGTTTGAACAAGTGCAAATTTCCCACTGAGACAAATTTTAATCTTGTGCCAAAGATAGGTGTGGTAAGATCCTCAATAAAACCCTATGTAGTGATTATTATTATGCCCATTTTACACAGGTGGAAATTTAAGCACAGATATATTAAATAGCTTGGCCAAAGTTACATATATAGTAAGTTGCAGAAGTCAGAATTGGAATCCCAATCTACCTTATTCTAAAGTCAATGAGGTATAGCACTGTCTTCCATGACTCCACCACTTCATGCAGCCATCACTGTCCAGCTATTCTGGACTCTCAGGTGAGAATAATATTCTCACCTGACCTAAAAACATTCTTTTCTGGGATTCAGGCAATCCTTTTCAATTTTGGAAAATACTTCCTTTGTCCCTTCTGGAGTTCTCTGAATCTGGATCTGGAAGTCCTCCCTTTCTCAGATATATTTCATTTTAATAGAATGAATTTGATTTCACAAGATATAGCCACCATCTTAATTGGTAAGACCTGTTATCTTGAGGTGAAGCTCATTGTGCTAGACACTTGAAATATTATAGTGAAGAAGACTGACCTAAGTTCTACTCTCAAGGAGATAACAAAGTATGTAAAATAGACTCCTGGGGAACTTGTGAAGGTGGGGAGTACATGAAGATGAGGCAGGAGAAGTAGACACTAATACAAGGTTGTATGCCAATTAGGGAGATTGGTCCTTATACTGTAGGTTGATGAAGGAAAGTCATGGAAAGATTATGTGTATGGGAATACCATAGGCAGCATAGAGGATGTATTTAGGTTGGGTAAACCAAAGGGGCTGAAAGGTAATATAATACTCTAGGACAGAGTTCTCAAAGTAATGTCCTCGGTAAATGGCCTCAGCTTCATCTGAAAGCTTGTTGGAGATCCAAATTCTTCACCCTCACCCCAGAATGATTTTTTCCAGCTTTATTGAAGCATGATTGACAAATAAAATTTTATATATTTGAGGTGGACAATGTGTTTTGTTTTATATATATATATATATATATATATATATATATATATATATATATATATATATATTAAAATGAGTACCATAATCAAGCTGATTAACACATCTGTCATCTCACAGTTACTATTTTGAGTGAGTGTGTACTCAGGTGGTGAGAACACTTAAGCTATAATTTCTTAGCAAATTTTAAGTATATGATACATTATTATTAACTATAGTTACTATGCTTTACATCAGATCCTCAGAACTTAGTCATTTTATAGCTAACAATTTATACTCTTTGACCAACAGCTCTCCATTTTGCCCAATTCCTAACCCCTGACAAGCACTAGTCTACTATTTCTATGAGTTTGACTTTTCAAAATTTCACAAAAAATGAGATCATGCAGTATTTGTCTTTCTGTATCTGATTTATTTCACTTAGCATTATGTCCTCCATATTTTACATATAGACCACATGTACTTTATCTATTATTCCATTAATGGACACTTAGATTGTTTTCATAATAGCCATGGATGTTACAAACATGAAGTGCAGATATCCCTTCAAGTGCCCAGTTTTTTTAAATCAAAAGTTCTGGAGATGAGGTCCAGCAATCTGAGTGGTATTAAGCACTCCTGATAATTCTGATGCATACTCAAATTTGACAAGCACTGGCCTAGGAAAATGTTGATGAAAGCCTGAATTACTACAGGTGGTAAAGATAAATAGGATATCTTGTTTTTAAAAAATTAGAATTTAAAAAGATAAATAAATAAATACATAAAAGCATTTACAGAAAGTTAAGAATGATTCAATCCAGCTAAGCCAGTTATTTGTTTTTACTTTAATATCTGAGCAGATATCAGGCTAACTTATTTTTTCATTTTTTGAAGGTCCAATGTGGGAGTTGAAATGATGAAAAACTTTACCTCCATCAAGGTTTTATCATATGAAAGTTAAGTCTATTGAGCTGTCATGTTCACAGTTTATTCATTTAAAGCTCATTCTTACCTTAAGATATAAATTTTTAAAATTTTAATTAGTTTAAGGTATAAAGTACATTGGTTAGACATCTATATAGTTAGTAAAATGATCTCCCCAATTGCCCTCTCTCTTCTGACCCTCCACCTAGCCAATGTATTAATGCTTATTGCATTTCTTATGCTGTGCTTCCCATCCCCGTGACCATTTATCAGGTACTAATTTGTACTTCTTTAACCCTTCACCCTATTCTCCCAGCCCCCCTTATCCATTTTCCCTCTGTTCATCACCAAATCGTCCACTGTATTTGTGAGTCTGTTTTCAATTAGTTTGTTCTTTTTATTGCTTAGATTCCGCATATAAGTGAAATCATATAATGTTTGTCATTCTTGGTCTGACTTAAATGCCCTCTAGATTCATCAAAGCAATATCATGTTCCATTCCCTTCCTTTTCATATGTAAGGGTTTTGTTTTCTTATCCTTTTAGCCACTCTATCTTTTGGTTGGAGCACTTAATTCTTTTTTCATTTGAGGTACTTATTGATAGGAATGTAGTTGTTATCATTCTTTATTCTTGTTTCTGATA
>PVKZ01007992.1:0-18763 GCA_004027375.1 Macroglossus sobrinus | reverse complement strand
GCGAGTCTGCGTGTGGACACGCGCTGACGCGCATTACGTGAGTTCTGGAAACTGCGAACGGACCGTTTGATGTCATGGACGCCAGTGAGCATGAAAGCTGTGGAGACGGGCGGCTGGTGAGCATCGTGCACACAGAGATCACACGCGTGTGCATCGTGGACACAGATGTCACACGCGTGGGCATCGTGGACACAGATGTCACACGCGTGAGCATCGTGGACACAGAGGTCATACGCGTGGGCATCGTGGACAGAGATGTCACACGCGTGGGCATCCTGGACACAGAGGTCACACGCGTGGGCATCCTGGACACAGATGTCACATGCGTGTGACTCCCTACAACGGCTGTTACAGTGACACTGGGGAGCGCGCGGGATTCGAATTTTCCCAAATCGCTTCGACTGTCAAGAGGGCGCATTTATTTACAATGAAACAGGCTCAGAATCTTCACATGACAAGGTCAAAGGTACTCGCAAAGGGAGATGGCAAACCCTATCCATCCTGCGAACGGGGCTGCGGTTTGCCAGCTCCAGCTCCACGGCCCGCTGCTGACGGTGACTCTGGGGTCGGGGTGTGGGCGTTTGAGCCACCTGAGGCTGAGAAGGAGCAGCCAGCTAATGTTCCCCCACGTCAGCCCTTGCCGTGGCACGGGCCTCTGGTGACCCTGCAGCGAGCAGGCCGGTCCCCATCTGCCCGATTTGTGTCTCCCCGGTCAGGAAGCGCGGACTAGCTCAACGCTGTGGTTTTGCTGTAACCCTCGACAGCACACGTCACATTGAGGAGAAACAGACAGTTCTCCCGTCGTCCCACAGCGACAAGACATGACCCACAAGGCGGGAGGGGTCCTCCGCTGAGCCAGGAGTGAGAACTTCTCCGAAAAGCCGGGACTTTGGGAACACAGCGGTTCGCAGCTCTCTAAAACGCGTCCGCCGAATGGCCTGGAATTTTCCCCAGCTGTGTAGCAGGACGTCCTGGCGACAGAGACCCCCGGTGCTGTCCAGAGCCCACGTCTCTGGCTGGCCCCGCAGCGGGGCAGGTGCCGGGGGCCGACTGCGTTCCCCGCGTCGCAGGCTCAGCTCTGCTGCGCTGGCCACCACCCCCCACCCCGTCTGTACCACCACTGTCAGGAGTGAGGGCATCGTTTGCGTCCTATTTTGTCTCCCGAGCCAGTAATTCTCAGAGCAGTATCACTGTCCCCTGTCTTCTCCTACCTGCTCGTCTCCGGGATTCCACTGCCATCTCCAGTGACGCGATCACTCACTGCTGTGACTATGTGTGACCTTCCGCCACCTTTTAAGTCCCACCTGTAAACCCTGGTGGCCCCCCGCCCCCACACTTAGGTAAACTTTACTGTTTCGTGTGGAGATTGTCCCCACTTAATGACTTGAGGTCAATTGACGGCTACTTATCAGACAAAAGTTCTTTATTTCAATGCAAAAAAAAAGAAAAAGGGAGGGGACACTTTATCACTTGTTCTGTTTCCTTGCGAGTAATTTCTGTGACTTTCTGGGTGTTTCTCAGCAACGCACGGCACGACGTGGGGTCTGTACAGCTGTCGTTACGTACCCCTGTCGGCTCTAGCTTACGTGTGTGCCTACTCATGCCGTGCCAGCTGTGATCATCCCACAGCACCCATCGCTAACGTTTTCACTGCGATAACTGGACAACAGTCGTACGAGTAAAAAACACTGACTCTTTTTTCTTACTCGGAGCACTGACATTAGGGGAAAAAAATCTCTTGGAGAGAAAAACATGACGAGACTCTCCAGTTCAAACGCATCTCTGCACAATAATAGAAGTCGCTTTTCCTGAACCCTGAACCCCGACGGGGTGGTTTTCGTCTGCTGTGTCTGTCACGACAGCCGAGGTAACGGACGGGTTTCTCACTGATGAGACTGAAGTCTCACAGTCTGGGGAAGAGCAGGCCACAGCCCTAGGGTGACACCGTGTCACGCCCTGGGGCCCCTCCACCACTGGCACAAGCCCCCGGAGGAGCATTTGTCAGATGCAACCAGCGCTCCACCCCTCCGTGAAGGCACGGAGCATCCGCGGGCAGAGTCGCGTGCCGGTCGCTGAGACAGCCCGAGTCGCAGGAGGCCTGGCCCCCAGCAAGGGGCCGAGGCTGGGCGAGTCAGTGGGTGCGGGGAGAAGGGCGCCAGGGACAGAAGAAGGAGGGCACCTCCTTCTTCCTGTCTGCTGTTGTAAACTACCTAAGTGGTGGGGACAGAGTGGCTGGAGAACCCGGAAAGCTCAGTTCCTGCGTGTGTTCCTGCGTGCACACACGTGTCCCTGTGTGCACACATGTGTCCATGCGTGCACACACATGGGCCTGTGTGTCCCTGCATGCATACACGTGTCCCCGTGTGTCCCTGCGTGCACACACGTGGGCCTGTGTGTCCCTGTGTGTCCTTGCATGTCCCTGCGTGCACACACATCTCTGTGTATCCCTGCGTGTCCCTGTGAGCACACGCATGTCCCTGTGTGTCCCTGTGTGCACACACGTGTCCCTGCGTGCACACATGTGTCCCTGCATGTACACATGTGTCCTTGCATGTCCCTGCATGTCCCCATGTGTCCTTGTGTGCACACATGTCCCTGCATGTCCCTGCGTGCTCACACGCAGGCCGCGAGTCTGCGCTCCTGCAGGCTGCGGTCACAGCTCCGTGTTCAGGCCCCTGACTTACCGGGGACACGGGTTATTTCCGTTCCATCCAAACTGACCACACTGGTCAGGAGTGGGGCGCAGTCCGGTTTAAAGAAAAATGGGGAAGAAATTCTTCAACTGAATGTCGAATAAGAAAAATCTGAATTCGTAATGAATTAAAATAAAGCGAGGTTCTTAACAAGAGCATGAAGAGTCACGTATCAATGAAGGGGATTTCAGGCCAAAATCATCACCCTAGAATGCACATTCTAGGGAGTCTCTGCCTCCTACAAGGACCGTGACCCCCGCTGTGTCGCCGGGGCATGTACGGGTACATTCTGGAGAAAGCAAGCCGCCCCGTGCAGGCGGCCCCCGGGGGAGAGGACAGGGGCGTCGGTGAGGGCGGCGGGGGGACCAGGAGAGGCGGGGAGGCGGCGACACGGAGTCGGGGCGCGGGGCTCCGGGCAGACCGTCGTCAGAAGCGCTTGGTGTGACTAGGGAATGACGCACAGCAGTACACTGTGGGCGGGAAATAAATGACAAAGCATGAACGCAAACCGTCAAGATAAACGTCACCCTCGTCCTTCCCCTCCGAGGCCCTGGGGATTCAACACAGCACAGAGCGCGATGCAGCCGCCCCATCGTGTCACTGGTGTCCCTGCCTTTCCTTGCAGTCTTGTCTGTGACAGCTGCTAAAGGGTCTAGCGATCCCACAGGCACAGGTCTGTCCCCTGGGAGGACAACATCACGAGTGTCACCGCACTCACTGCTGTCTCTCGGGCTGTCGCATGAAATTATTTGGACTTGATGTGAGAACTTGCAGCCCTCGCCGGTGACACACCAACCAGCTGGTAGGAGAAAGCCGTTTCTTACCCGAGGAAAAGTCTAGTTTTCCCTGTGAGCTCCCAGGGAGCCGTTCGTTGGGTGATGCTGGACTGCAGACCAGCCCAGGGGACCCTGACAACGCTGGGACTGGGCGGGGCTGGAATCCTAAACTCACCGCCCACCCACCGACTGGCTCACGGAGTTGGAGGAGGATGTGGAATGCAGAGGCTGCTGAGATCCAGGTTTTAAGGAGCACCCTGCTTGCTTTTTTCCTCCCGGGAGAGACTGGCTCTCTGATAAGGGGCCATCACTGGGGCAGGGGGCGGGGGCAGCTTAAGCCCCGAAGGCCTCCAGGGTAGGAATTAACATAAAGGGCTGTGCCTGAATTCTTTCTGGCCACCTCATAATCATCCCTAAGACAACAGTAGAAAAGACTGTGAGGGACCCTTGTTCACTTTTAACTGAATGATATTTAATAAAAACCTCGAACTATTCTTGAAAAATCAAGCTGTCCATTCCTTGCTTCTGGGAAGAACGTAAACTTACATGGACCCAGAAGTTCTCGAAACTCTTAATGTAAAAGAAAAAAAATTTTTTTATGCCTAACTTGATATTATGCTGCAAATTAAAGTTTGAACATGCACAGAAGGTTCTTGTGATTATTTGTGTCAGCTCAGGGTGTGTGTAGTTTTTTTTTTTTTAACTAATTTTACTTCCTTTTAGCATTCCTATGAATATCTGTTATTCTTTTGCAGTAGAAGGCTGATAAGTGGTTCGTTACCGGTTCTCTGGAAGAAATAAAAGGGACGGATGGATGGATAAACTTTCACTGATACAAAGGGTGGATAGCACAATATTTACAATGATAAAAAATATGCTTGTTGTCATAAATTCTGTATAACCAACTGATTCTCACAGAACGCTTTCATTAATTTTTGCCATTTAATAAAAAAAAAATCTGTAGCCAACCTACCATTACTGTTGACAAACATTCGTAGTTTCAAATTGACTACAGAATGGTCATTTTATGTGAAGGCGTAAGATGAAGATGAAACCACGAGGATGTTGGACCTTCGCTTGTTTGTCCATCCCATGAAAACCTTTGCTGAACTGAATAATGGTTTTTGAAAGTGAAAGAACAACTCTTCGACTTGCTTTGTGCCCTGCACGGGGCACCGGCTCCTGGCATGACACGCTTTCACATCTAATCTGCCTTATTAGCATGTCCTGGTCACTCCCTGACATCCAGACAACTGAGCGGACAACAAATCACTCCTGGACTCGGCGCCTCGGCCGGTTTCCGTGGGGTAAACACTCTCTCCACGGCTAGGCTCAGCTACTGACGTGAGCTGCCGAGTCCACGTGGTGCTGGGCACAGCCGTGCAGTGCTCACTGTTCTACAGGGTTTCCACGGCCACGTGCTACGGATCACACCGTTCGTGTGTGTAGATGACCTGAGAAACACAGAGCCAGGGAAAGGTAGCAAGATCATGAGGAAGTCATGAATTTTCAGTATTCGTTAGCTTTGTTGTTACTGTGATTTGTTTAACTGCAAGCTCGCATAACTTGGCTCTGTTTAGCGACTGGCTGGCAGAACTGTTGGGATTCCCCCAGTCTGGTCGCACCAGCTGGCATGAGCCAGGTCTGCGCGCACCTGCTCCCATGAGCTGTCACTCAGCTCTCCAGCTCCCTCTCAAGTCAGAGACGAAGCAGCTTAGACATAAAGGGCTGGAAAATAATGAGCAAAAGGAGAAAAGCTCACAGTTTGTTTGTTTGTTTGTTTGTTTTTATGTTACATCTAGCTTCACCATGATTCTCATTGTTTTGTGCTGGAGTAGCACTCCGTTTTTAGTTTGTATTCAGTGGATTTCATGGTTTCTGAGGTACAATAGGCTAAACATTCAGTTCCATTTCTCGAAGGTACTTCTGAGTGGGGACGGACTCTGCGCCCACAGTCGCTGATTTCCTTCCATTTGTGCGAAGGGCCCCTCGCTCGCCGCCCACTTCCCATGTGGCTGCAGATTCTGTCCTTGTGCATGGCCGCAGCAGCAGCTGCAGGGCTGGCTTTCTCGCCATGGGACGAAAAGCGGCAAATAAACCCAAGACAAGGGCAAGAGAGCTTCCCTGGGCTTGCGGTAAAGCCCACACACCTGTGGGGTTTCAGGGTGGGGGGGGTGTCCAGGACAAATAAGATGCCCAGAATTGTTTCGTGTCATGAGCTTTAGAAGCAACTACTTTGTTTTGAAGCAGACTAAGTGTTTCATGTTGGTTCAAGTCTTAGAATGTGATCTTAGGCGAATTTAAAGAGGATTGGTCCCAGTTTAAGGGGCATCAGAGAAATTCATGTCCTGTCTTCTCCAGCTTTATGCTCTCTGCTCGGCAAGCTCATGGCTGACTCCGGAGCAGAGCCAGAGTCAGCACGAGGTCGGGGGGCGAGGGGTTGATTGTAGCCCTATGCCAGTACACCACTGAGCCGGGCCCCTAATTTATCTAGATTCTCAGTTCTCCTGGGTGACACTGCCTGTGAATTAGTTTTGTTATTATCATCATCATTATTTATTTCACCTTGAGCAAACTCCAATTACTATCTTCTAATTGAAAAATGGATAATTTATTTGTCATTTATTTTTTTTATTTTAGAATTTCCTTGAAGTTTTATAGAATGAGCTATACCTGTCCACAAATTGAAAACCAATCAGCCAGCCACGTCACGATGGTTGTCAGTGGCGGTGCTTTAACTCTGCATACCATTTATAACAGGAGAGAGGAGCTGTTTTCACTCTGCGCCTTAGAAATCCTCTGCCGATTACCCTAGAAATGTATATCTAAGGAAGGCTGATTTAGTCAAAGGTAGGACAAGAAATGTGTCAGAAAATGAGTCATTGAACAGTTCGATTCCAAAAAATATAAAGCAAATTGGGGTTCTGCAATTCGAGCTCTGTACGCACTGAGTTTTAAATCCCCAGGGCCTTCTGGCTGAAATGACCGGTGACTTGTTAGTAGCCTAATCATAACCAGCACCGCAAATCTTGCGAACAAACCACTCAGTGCAATTAGTGGGGTGCGCCTTCCACGTGACTCAGCGTGAAGATCCAACCACAGTCAAACGTGGGCAGGGAGCAACGTGGTTAGAAAGTTACAAGAAACCCACATGCATAACGCGCTGGCGCGGACATGCGCACAAGGCACCCACGTGCGTCGGGAGGCACGCGCATGCGCCCCGCGTACATCAGTCGCCATCTAAAGGGCAGGATACACGCTTATCAATAAGAATGGAAAAGGTTACGGAGCACAGAGCAGGGAACTCCTGTTCCCGTTACTGCAATGACGCTAAGACAGCTCAAACGCATCACCAAAGACCCACTCACGATGACCTTGGTGCCATAACATTGAGAGGTTACAGGGTGTAACCATCTACCGCGACGCGTGCAGTTGGCATTGACCGACTCGGCCTCTGCCAGGTGACCCAGCCATGGCTGCCAGGAGGGAGCCACAGCATAGATACGGCGAGAGGAGCCGCGATCCCGCACCAAGTGGTGGCAGAGGGCACGTCCCTTGGGCACACCCAGCTTCCCACGCGCCCCGGGGCTGACTTTAAAAAGGCTGCATTTTCTCTGCGGCAAGCAGACTTTGGAAGAGATTTTTTTTTTTTTAAATGCTTCTTACAGCAGGAAGTACTTTTAAATGACATAACGGGAGCCCAAAGGTTCATGGGTCAGACACACAACCTCGCCAGCGCTAGTCTGTTATCTTCTTAGCTGCTAAGAGCATCCAGCGACCAGCCCCGTCAGTCTGTGGGTACTGAATGGGACATTCTACCGTTGGGGGCGTTTCCGGTAGCTCCTCTGGTCAGTGGGCGCAGGAGGGATAAACGGAGGTGAAGGCCAGGCCTGACGTGCCCGTCCCACATTAAAACTGTCCTTGGAGGAGGACGGTTCTCCCATGCTTGGCCTCACTGCCCTTGTCATCCACCTGAGCGTCACCAGCGGCGCACAGATTCCTCGCTGACCCACTCGCATGTCTTACGTTCTCCGGACTGTGGCCAGCCCAAAGGGTGCGGCCAGGAGTAGGGGACCCCCCTGGCTGAGTATGCGTTCCCCGCACAGAGCTCCAGTGTTGACCGGTGACATCCGTATACCACGGGGAAAGCTGACCGACCCCCCGCGGGCGTGCGTCCGGAAAATGGCCCTGTGGGGAGGAGCACGGGGCGGGAAGGAGGCACAGCGCCCCGTGACGAGGAGAAACGTGTCTCGTCCTGGTTGACCCGAGTCTGTCACTTGGCTCCACGCTCTGCTCAGACCTGGTGCTGAGCGTCTGCTAGGCACAGGGAGGCAACAGTCACAGTGCCATGGGCACAGGGGGAAGCCTAACTTCTCAGGTGCGACATCGGCAGCCCCCCAATCCCTCTGCCGGCCTGTGACAGTGCCCCCCGCCACCGCACAGGGAGGCCGCGGAGGGCTGGGGGCTGCGGGGGTGCGCACGGCCGGTGTGCACGCGTGTGCGGGCCCACAGCGCTGCTGCTCTGCTGGCTGCTCCTGGCCCGCCAGTGGGTCGTGCTCGGCTGTTCCCGGGAAGGACCCGCAGAGCCTGGGTGAGGGGCGCGGCCATCGGAGGGGCCACGGCCTTGCCGTGTGGGGCCGGAACCCGCTCCCCTCAGAGATGAAACGCTCGGAGCTGCCTAAGCCCCCGCTGTCATCTCGGCGGACACCCCAAACCCCGAACCTTCCGACGCCCCACGCAAATTCATTTGCTTTCGGGAGCCTGTCCGCTGTCAAGATGATCATACATTTTCAGGATGAAAAAGGAGGATTTGTAAAGAAAGATCAAATGAATCAGGATTATTTTGCCCCGGGAAAGTCATCCGACGATTATCCTCTTTACGCAGAAGCGGGCAGCCAGCGCGTCACCAGTTCCCAAGAGGATGGGAAGAGATCAGATGGTCCCCGCGGGGAGCGCGTGGACAGCCTGGCACTGGGTGGGCCGGGCCGCTCCCTGCGCAGACGCAGAGCGCCACCGCGCTGCTAGGTAACGGGTCTGGGATGTGCCCGCCCAGTGCCGAAGTGGCACGGGACAGTAGCAGCATCCTCACGCAGGTGCACGCGGACACACGCATGCGCACGTAGATGCATGCAGGCGCACGCAGACACACGCATGTGCACGCAGGGCACGCAGGCGCACGCAGGGCACGCATGCGCACACAAGCTCAGCACACGTGTGCCGCCATGGGAATACGGATGTCGCTAAATATACGGAACACCGCCCATCTGGAGGCGGGGGTGCTACACGTGGTGTCTGTCATCGTCCACAAAACCCCTGGGACAGTGAGGAGGGCCCGATCCCGCACCGGGTGTGACGACCCATCGAAACAATGAGCCTTTCATTCCGGCCACCGCCAGACTCAAATCAAGCAGCTTCTCCTTCTGGTGCCTCAGCTTCCCTTTCCGCAGAGTGACCAGACTACGGCTCGGCCACTACCCACACGGCCAGGGTTGTAACTCGTGCTTTCTCCCAGCTCTTGACCGCAGCCCCCCGCAGTCCCCGCTGCGCTGGCCGCCGCGACCCACGGACACCCTGAGGTTCTAAGATGAGGAATATTAGCTTCCGGCCACTGTCTCCACCCGCACGGCACTGTTTTGGCTCGCGTCTAACTGCCATCTGAATGGTTCGTGGGGTAAGTCGCTCCCACGGGTCCCTGCGGGGACACACTGCATTGAGCATTTGGAAGGGAAAGGTGCACAGGGGAGGCACAGACACCGAGGCAGGAACGGAAAGTGCGGAGACCCAGCACCAGGGACCAGGGAGGGGGTCAACACGGGTGGGCAAGGAGGGAGCAGGCACGTACGTGTGGGTCTCCGGTGCGCGGCCTCGGAAGCGGCGCCCTCTCCCGGGGTGCCGAGAAGCTCTGCCAGCTCCGCGTCTGGAGGGGGGTAGGGCGGGGGCGGGGGGAGCACTAACTGGGGGGGCCCCCGCGTGGTGCCTCTGGGGGGCTTTTGTGGCATCTGCCGTCCACCACCTACATAAAATCAATGGAGGGGGGGGTTACTTCAGACGGTTAAGCCCAGAGGCCCCCGCGCCCAGCAGGGGGCACGTCGCCATTGGTGCGCCACACCAGGAACCGCCTCACAGCGACACAGGCAGACATGCGAGACCAAGTCCAACCTCACTCAGCACCAAACGACCCCATTCACACCGAATCCAACCTCACCCAGCTCCAAATCCACCACACCCAGCTCTAGGCCAACCTCATGTGGCCCCACGTCTGACCACACCCAGCACCAAACCCAACCACACCCAGCTCCAAATCGACCTCACTCATCACCAAATCCAGCCACACTCAGATCCAAATCCACCATATCCAGCACCAAATCCAACCACGCCCGGCTCCAAATCCACTTCACATGGCACCACGTCCGACCACACCCAACACCAAATCCAATCTCACTCAGCACCAAATTGACCTCATCCAGTACCAAATCCCAACTCACCCAGCTTTAGATCCATCACATCCAGCACCAAATCCAGCCACACCCAGAGCCAAACCCAGCCACTGCCAGATCCAAATCTGACCACACCCAGCTCCAAATCCACTTCACTCAACACCAAATCCAGCCACACCCAGATCCAGATATGACCACACCCAGCCCCAAATCTGACCTCAACACCAAATCAGCCACAACCAGCTCCAAATCCAAACTCACCCAGGACATCCGATCACATGGCACCAGATTTAACTGATTCATCGGGACTGATGGCGAGGATAGAAGAAGTCTGCCTTGAGATGGCCACCAAGACCTCCACCATTCCCTGACTTCGGATGTTCAAACTTATTTTCAGTAAGAAGGAAGCTTCTGGCCTCCTCAGTTCTTGAAACCAAAGTTTATGGACCCAAGGGAGAGATTTGTGGTGTGTTACTACCATCTGCGTCCTCGCTGTAACATGCTAGTTACTTAGCTGGGGAAGTGTCCCTGCAGTTTTTGGTTTTATAAAATACCTTCGTGTCCCGCCCACGGGCACTGGCGGGTGGCCCCCACCCAGGCCTGGTTCTCCAGGCCTGCCGGGCGCAAGGCCTCGGCCGGATTACGGGCTGAATCAGGAGGTTGTTCCTTGTGTTGTTGACACGGGCTGACTGGCCCGGGGGTCGGCACGACTCAACCGTGTCCACACAGCCACTTTAAGTGGACGCTCCTTAGAATTTCAGCAAGAAACTCTAAATTTCATGGTGTGGCCCCTTCATGAAAACTAGGGAGAGAGCTCGGCAGGAAGAGCGGGGACTCATCATGGAGCGGGAGAGAAAAACCAGGCTGTTCCGATGCGCTACGGCCCGGGTTTCCTTCAATCCGGCAGGATGTCCCTTCGGGGACAGAAGACACACTGACAGGACATGTCAGCTCTCGGGAACTGCTCCGACACTAGAAGGGAGGTTTTGACTAGGTGACAAATGCTGACAAACAGCCAATGGCTCTTGCTAAAGTTTCAGGCGCTGACGATGAGCATTTATCCTGGGAGCCGTTCCCTTTGGGGCTACAGCCGTTAGGTCAAGGGCAAAATGTGAGGGTGCCACGTGAAGGAGACGGTGTGGGAGTGCCACCTGCTGGCTGGTGCGATGGCCTCTCAGGCGCCTGTGACCACGGGGGGCGGGGGAGGGAGGTTTCGGCCAGCCCTGCTCTTCAACACCCACTTCTCTCTGTAAGTGAGTGCTTTCAGAATAAGATTAGCCATCCCGGTGCCTAGGGACACCTGTCACCTCTCTCCACTTTGCCTGTCACGTGAGGGGGCGGGGCGGAATGCCCTAACCGGCCCCCTCCTCACAGATATCACGATTCCACCCTCTTTCCTCCGGGTTCTCCTTTTTCTTAAACATCGGAGCCTTCGCTGCACTTGGAAAGGTGATCAATGGAGATCAAGGTCAAACGGGGCGGCCACAAAATGACTGAGCTGCTGGCAGCTGGCCGACAGGCCTCCTAAGGCCCAGATGCCTTCCACAGCGGCGTCCACGGAGGTCACCCTGGGACCGTGCCTTCCTCCACCAGACACTCGCCACGCACCCACACTCGCCGCCTGCCGACCGCCCGTGCCGGGCCCAGGACACACGCCCCGCGACGCCGCGCGGACTCGCCACTGCAGGCCGTTTCCTTCGGGCTCTCCTCCTGGGCAGGGGTGTCCCCCGTTAGGGCCGCTGTGCGGGTTAGTAGTGGTGCCACAACGCCACACGCGCAGGCCAGGGCGTGCAGGCTGCAGGCGCGCTCACTCACCCGTCTTCCTGCTCTCCTCGCGGTCCTCCGTGCGCGTGGGCACCGGGGGGCTGGGGCTGGGGCTGGGGCTGGGGCTGGGCGGCGGGGGCTGTGCCGGAGGGGGAGCTGGCGCCCGCCTCTTCTTTTTCTGGAGGTCCATCTGTGACCCCAGAGACACCTGCGAAGCACGAAGAAGGAGCGTCAGAGCAGGTGGCTGTGTCGGGGAGCGGGTGCACGCAGGTGCCACGTGCAGGAGCTCGGGGCCCGGGGGCCCTAAGGAGGGCTGTCAGATGGCCAGTCCCCTTTCTGGGGTCCCTGGGCGGGCAGTGCAGACAGTGGGGTGAGGGCTTGTTGTGTGGCCTAGCAGAGGCCCTGAGGTGATGCAGGGGTGCTCACAGACACCCCTCAAAACCCCACAGACTGCGGCGCTGGGACTGGGCCCGCATGTCGTAGGGACCCCAGGCGAAGTGGGAGACGGTGGCTTCTCAGCACAGCTCTGAGAAACGGTCCTCAGCCCTGATTACATGCAGCAGAGCTGTCCCTTGGGGTGACCCTGAGCGCCAGGACTGGGCCCGTGCAGGGGATGGGCGGGCAGGGAGAGGACAGCCCCTGCCCCCTGCCCTGGCGGCCGCCTGCACCCCGCCTCTGCACATCCTGAGCAGCAGGGCTGAGGACCGCCCAGATCCGCAGCCATAGTGGGGCGTGGCAGAGTGGGGACATGGGGTCAGCGTGTGGGGACATGGTGCTGCTACCCAGGGCAGTGAGCAGCCCTGTCTGAGGCTTTCACAGCGACAGGCTCACAGCTTCTCAGGCAGCTGGTAAGCACTGGCGGGAACGGCGCCCAAGACCCCGTGCCTCACCCTCCCTCCACCCCTACAGATGGGTCTCCCCCACCCCTCCCTGAAGGGAGCCTCGTGCACAGAGATGCGGGCACAGGCGACGCAGTGACTGCGCTTGGCTGCTGCCTTCGGGGACCGGCGCCCAAGCCTCACCCCACCCCACCCCCATCCCCACCGTCCGGTCGCCCAGCAGTCCCTGGCAGCATCCTGGGAGGGGCACCCACCTATGCCACCCGCTGTGGCGCTCTGTCCAACCCTGGTGCTCCCTGGCTTACTAACGCAGGCTCACAGCGTGTGTGCACATGTGTGTGAGCGTGAGCGAATGTGTAAAAGGTCTTAAAACTTACCAGTAGTATACATTTTATTACAAAAGTTTTTTAAGTTTTCTAAGCAAAAGGCAGGAAAGAAATAACTATTAACACTCAGATTAACCGCTCAGAGTTGGCACCCATCTTTCTTTAGTCTTTTATTTTTTCTATGCTGCTAAAATATGTTCAGACCACCTCTTCTACCTTAAACATTTTGTGTATATTTTATGTACAACATGGACTGGAAAGCGCCGATGTCTCCACAAAGCTGAGGGGCCCACCAGCGGTCCCCGGTCCCTGGTCCCTGCCACACGCCAGCAGCAGCCACTCCAAGCTCGCTTTCCTTTAGCATGGTCCCCGCCTTCCTAAGTAAGAAGCCCGTTCCGCTGTTTCTCGATTTTTTCTCATGTTAGTTAGATCGTGGCTTCCTACCCAGAAGGTTAAGACTGAGTCTGAGACACACACACACACACGTGCACACACACACGTGTGCACACACACACTCACACTCTGCCGCCTCGTCTTTCCGAAGACGACAGTGCGGGCTTTACAGCCCCTGGCCAGTCACACATGCGGTCACAGCAGACACTTCAGCTGCGGACAGCAGACACTCCTCCGAGGGGCGTTTTCTCCAGAGGAGATGCACGATGTGCCTGTCAGCCGCGTTCTTTCTCTGGATTCCTTTCTGTTTCCTCTGATCATAGCTGATCGACTGATTTGCTTCCTAACTTTTTTCCAAGCTGACTTTCGTGAACATTCCTTGCCCTCTAGCTAGCTTTTTTGTTTTGTTTTGTTTTGTTTTGTTTTGACCCCTCGTTGCTTGGATCCGGGACCCCTTTTGATTTCAGTCTGTTTCTTCCCCGGCGGGGAGCAGGTCTCTAGCAGCTTCCGAAGCAGGACGTGCCTGAGATAAAGTGACGAGGCCTTGGAACCCTGACAACGCCTTTATTCTGTCGTTGAGTCGTCAGCACAGGAGCCCGTGGAAATCCAGGCCGGAAGGAGGTGCCTCCCAAGATGCTGGCCTGTCACCGCCCCGCCCAGCCGGCTGCCAGTCTCCCAGAAGCAGCTGCGAGGGCCCCGCCACCCCTGGAGCCCTGGCGTTTTGGGATGGCACGCGAAACGAATGTCCCAGCGCTGCTGTCCTTCTGAGACACGTCACATGGGGACGCAGGCACCCACACTGTCCTCTGGGAACAGTGCTGACCCTTCCACACAGGTCTGGGGTGTGGCCCGCATCCGCTCTGCAGCCTCGGGCCTCGGGGAGATGCTGGTTCCCGCTCTCGGGGAGACTCTCCCTGCGGGGCGTGGACACTTCGTCGCGAGTTCTGTGGACTTGCCCAGAATTTTTCATCTGTGACTGCGAACGCCAAGGGCAAGCCGCACAGCGGGCCCGCGAACGCCGTCATTCCATTCAACGTCGTTTCTCCTCGCCGTGGCGCCGATGGGATGCCATGGAAACAGCTCCCGTCCAGATCAACCTGCCGTGGGAAACCCGGGGTGTCCACGCCTTTTGCTCCACGTCACAGAACATGTCGGGGTGAGGACTTACCGAGCCAGAGCCTCCGAAGGGAACAAGGCGCGCACCCCACAAATGCTGAGACTCCCTCAGGCGTTAGAGCCATCTAGGAAAGGGACCGCTTCTGTGAACTTGGAGCCCGCTCTCTCCCCGAGAATCTTCTGTCTTCTCCTGCAATGCATTCTTTGTCCAGAAGAGGCATTTTAGTGACTGGCAGATTTTACCGTCACCCAACTGCAGGCATTGAAATGACTCAAGTGGAGTCTGAACATTCTGTCCCCTGGCAAGCACAAAAGGCTACACAGAGCCACACAAAGGGCGACACAAAGAAGGCCGTGCCTCCTGCGCTGTGACTGTGTCCAGCAAAACAATTGATTTCGGGGAAAAAAGATGTTTTCTATGGCTGAATGAGTCCTCTGTGAAGAGATCAGTCCTTGCCGTATCATCTGAGGTGCCCCCGCTCTGTGCCATCGCCCCGTCCCGGGGCATTCCTGGTCCGGCTCGGGGGGAACGGGAAACGCACCTGCTGGGACTCGGTGTGGTTCCCCCCATAAAGCCCACGCTTGCCCGTCTCGCGTCACAGCTGACACGGCCGCGTCCCCCACACCTACAGCCGCCCCGTTCCGCCCTCCGCCGCTGGGGGCCGCTCACGACGCAGAGCGCAGCCCTGGCCACCATGCGCCTTCTAGGTTATCCTGGCCGATCCCCTCACGGCCGCCAACGACCTGCTTTAAGAGTGTAGCCTACACTCCCGACTGTTACGACCCATCCAAGACCTACAGCCTCCCATCCACGGGAGCCGGGGGTGAGCTGAGGCCGAGGTCTGCATTTACTGCACCGCTGCGGTCACCACACTGGGGGCAGCCACAGCCGGACGGGTGGCCCACGGCGCAGGGCCAGGCCCGCGAGGCCAGCCTTCGGCACCCGTCGTGTAAGCGGAGCCCAAGTCTACACTGCTGCCTTTCTCACTGGTGTCCACAGGTAAGAGCGGGTGCCTGTGTACTCCAAATGCAGAAATAATGAGAAGTGTTCCATTGGGCCATCAACATAAATTTTTTATTCGAAAAAAAAATCTCACATTTAGGTAAAAACTTTAATGACAGAAATCACAGTTAGGCAGCGTCCGTGCTGAGAGTGCACCTACAAGGCTGGCAGATCTGGACAGTGGTGCATAAAGTTTTCACCGAAATTCCAAGAGGATTCACAGGTTATTCACACTAACATGACACCACCATTTGTCACAAGTTCTTCCACAGGGACCCTGAGAACATCCGGGTCGAGGCCGCTGAGTTTTAATGGATCTTCCTCCTTGGAGAACATAGACAGCCAGGAGCCTGGCGGACTGTGGCGTGCTCGTCCCGTCTCCCTAGCGAACAGTTCCCAGAACCCAGCCTGCGTCGGTGACACACTCAGCGTCGCCGGATGTGATGAGATCCCGATGCAGGTGAGTTCTCCGGCTGTGGACAGCCGTTTGCGAGGCTCGTTTTGTGAGAAATGCAGAAGAAAATGAGTATCAAGAAAGATGAACAGGATCGCTTTGCCTTTCGTCTGATAAATGACAAGTCAGACTAACAAGACACTTCCTTCGTGTCCCCCCAAAGCCAACGTCGTAGGAAAGTCGCGAGCTCACGTCCCACTCGGATGTTCTCCGCGGGCTCCGTCACACGTCACACGCTCACGGCAGCTAAAAATGCAGGCGATCTAATCTTCACACACACACTTGCTGCTCCGGCCGGGAGGAAAAGGCCCCCAACAAAAGGTGGGTGGAAAGCGACTAAAATAGCTCCCGCTTCCTTTCTGGGCCGGCCCTCCCTGCGACCACACAGGTCTCCGCCCCCCGCGGCAGCCCCGCGGCGCCCCGAGTGTCAGCACAGGCTCTGTGCGGCCCACAGGGCCCTGCGCTGTTTGCTTTGGCGAAGGGGCTGGACGTGCCCTGAGCACAGCGCGGCCCTCCCCGTCCCACACCCAGGGGAAAAGGAAACATCAGAAGCCCCCGACACGACTCTCTCAGCATCGCCACTTCCCCGACCTTTGCAAAAGCTCATTCCGCAGCGTAAGAAACTCCGTATGCGCTTCTTCACACGTTAGGACATAAACAAAGCCCGTGCTTGTGTGTTCGTTACAAAAAGGATCCATGTCATCCGTCACTGAGCTTCCACTTGTTCATGGACTAAGCAGGCGACATGCTCTCTCTCCGGAGCGTTTAAAGACGAAACGATGCACGCATTTTTGAAAACACAGAATCAAGGGCAGTTTGGCTCAGTGCAGAGAATTTTCCAGAGCCCCTCTCATTTCATCCTTCCTTCCCGGCAAGACTTTGGAGGTCTTATAACATATTGTATGAGCGGATAAGCATGTTTTTGGAAACTAGATTTAAAAATACAGGATGCACCTCAAAAGCCCAGTAGAAATCTGCGTCCGAGCTGCGCTCAGCTCTGGGGACCCTGCCACGGCCACTTCTGGTTGTGGCATCCTGCAGAAGCCTGCGCCTCCCGGGGCTCAGCTGCAGCCTTTTCCTTAATGACGAGTGAACGTTGTCGTAACGCCCGGAGCTGCTGCCGTGTGTAAGAGGGCTTGGTGAGCAAAGCGACGCATCAGCCGCTCGCCCGTGATCTCCGAAACCAGTGTCCTTGGGGACAGGTCACTAAGACGTGCTGTACAGAGCGGACTCCGACCCAAACAGGTGCAGCAGGAATTCTAGTTATGAACCGGGGCCCCGGACAGGAGGGAGGCCACCGCGGCACGGAGCGTCCCTGGGTCTCAGCGACGAGGGACAGCCGTTGGTCCGCCGTACCGCGTGACACCAGGCCACCGCCATCTGCGCAGTCATGACGCGTCACACGGGTCCCTTCGCTTCTGAACCTTCCTGCTGAAGGAAGTCTGCAGATGGGGGAGACGTGTTCCCACTAAGAAGACCCTCCCTCCCGCGTGACGGGTCCAAATTCAGAGCGGGCGGAAGAGGGAGGCAGCAGCCTATGGGCGGTCCTCAAAGTGGGGGTCCCCCGGGAACCTGTCAAACCACAACTCCTCGGGCCCCACCGCGGGGAGCCGGGGAACGCGTGATTCAGACGCCACTCGAGTTCGGGAAATACTGACTTGGCACATGGTGCCCTGACGTGTGCAACACAGCGCTGCGCCTGAGTGTGCCACGCCATCAGAACCGCACGCGGGCTCTGGGGAGAGACGCAGGTGTGACGCAGGTGTGATGCAGGTGTGACGCAGGTGTGACGCAGGTGTGATGCAGGTGTGATGCCGGAGGCACGGGCTGCCGTCTGAGGGTCACATGGCCAAACCAATTTCGCTGCCAATGGCCTTGCACAAGGACACCACTCATTTCTTTCATGGGAAAATCTCGTTGAAAGCTGCTTTTACAAGTAACAAATACTGGTGATCAAATTATGGATATATAATCAGGTAACCAATAGTGATATACACAAGTGACATTCTTCTTCTTCTTCCTCTTCCTCCTCCTTCTTCTTTCTCTTCCTCCTCCTCCTCTTCCTCCTCCCTTTCCCCCCCTTCTCCTCCTCTTTTTTTTTTTAAGGCAGGGAAACCCTTGGCTGACCTCTCAGATTGCAAGGGCCTTGTCAGCTCACAATCCCCTATTTTTTATTTTTTACGCCCACAGCGCCTGGTCTTCCTGGGTGGTCTCCCATCCGAGTACTAACCAGGCCCGACCCTGCTGAGCTTCTGAGATCAGACAGGATCAGGCGTGTTCAGGGTGACCACAAGTGACATCTTTCAAAAAGTTTCAGATGAACCGGAGGAAGCCTGAAGTTACTCTGCCTCTAGGGGCTGAATGAGTAAATACTAAATGATGAATCCTGGTTGCTAAGGAAAATCTTTTAACATAGGAAAACCTAAGCGCTCTCATTCTCTCGTAAACGAGTCGTGCCCTAGAAAACAAACCCTTTCTCCCACATCCAGGATACTGGCGGTGGTAACAGGCGCACAGAAATAAGACTTTGCAAACAAACGCCTTATCCGCGTAGGGAAGGAAGTCCCCGGAGGAGGAACTGACGTTTTTCCCAGTGACAACGGCAACACACTTTTGGGTTCCTTTCCCAGGAATTAGCACACAACGAAATTGCTTTCATTTGGAAAGAAAGAGAGAGGGAGAGAGGGAGAGAGGGAGAGAGGGAGAGAGAGAGAAAGAGAGAAAGAAAGAAAGAAAGAAAGGAAGAAAGAAAAGAAAGAAAGAAAAGAGAGAGAGAGAAAGAAAGAAAAAGAAAGAAAGAAAAGAAAGAGAAAGAAAGAAAAAGAAAGGAAGGAAGGAAGGAAGGAAGGAAGGAAGGAAAAGAAAGAAAGAGAGAGAGAGAGAAAGAAAGAAAGAAAAGAGAGAGAGAGAGAGAGACAGAAAGAAAGAAAGAAAGAAAGAAAGAAAGAAAGAAAGAAAGAAA
>PVKZ01007991.1:0-18804 GCA_004027375.1 Macroglossus sobrinus | reverse complement strand
GAAGGAAGGAAGGAAGGAAGGAAGGAAGGAAGGAAGGAAGGAAGGAAGGAAGGAAGGAAGGAAGGAAGGAAAAGAGAAGACGGTTTCCGGCGCCTGGAGTTTGGGGAGATGCTGCATTGTCAGCAGCCGTTCCACGCCCGTACGACGACACACAGGGAGGGTAGGTGGCACCCCGAGGGGTGGTGGCTGGGGTTAAGACCCCAGAGCAGGGCCCGGCCTGGCCCGCCCCAGTCCCTGCTGAGGGCTGGCTCTGCTTCTCCTCCGCTCCGCCCTCGCCCTACTGACATATACCCACTGCTAACATGGGTCCCGGGGCGGATTCTCTGGGCTCTGGCCCCCGGATGTCTCACGCCACTGGCTACTAGGCACCCATATCCCCACGGGTCTCTCTTACTGGCCCTGTCCACTGAGGCGCCTGTGGCCGACACTGCCGGGCACCGGGCACAGCGGGTTGGGTTCGAGAGCATTTAAGCAGCCGCCGAGAAGGAGTGAAGTGGGTGGTGTGGATGGGATGGTGTAGACGGGCCCGTCGGCTGCAGTCCTGCCAGTCACAGCCTCCGGGGACCCCCCCCCTCGTCACAGCGACCCGGGAAGGGCAGGTCTGGGAATTTCTCCCGGCCACAGGCCACACCAGCGGCCTCCTGGGGACGGGGCACAGGGTGGCCCACCAGCCCTTGCCAGGGCTGCTCTGCGTGTCAGCAGAGGACAGCGTGACCCACCTCCCGGCCAAACCGTCCTCTGAGGCACGGCGAGCCCAGACAAGGCGCCGCTGGCCCCGAGGCCTGGACATGTCTCGCCGGGAAGGATCATCTTCCATCCCTCGTGAGGACAGACAGCTGGGGTGCGGGGGCCGTGCCAAGGGAGCGGAGTACAGGGAGGGGGACGCAGCGGTCCTGTGGGGTCCCGAGGGACCCAAACACGGGATTCTCATCTCTGCTGGGACCAGAACAAGGACGCGAAGGGTTCAGAACAGGTTTGAGCTTCTTTATCAAACTCTGGTCAGTGCCAGGGCTGCCCGCCCACCAGGCACGGTGACGCTGGCACGTTAATGGTTGGCGGGGTGCCGAGTGAGAGTCGGGCACCCTGCGTCATCATCCACGCAGTCCTCGCACAGCCCCCTGATGGGGGTCTCATTATCATGCCTGCTTTGCAACAGAGGCCTAGCCACCCACTCCAGGCTCGGATAAATGAACCTTGGCCAAGGCCCTCTGGCCAGCACTGGACAGGGTGGGATTCAAAGCCACAGCTGCCCGACTCCTTCACCTCTACTTCCTGATTATTCGACACCTGCCCTAACTAGGCTGCAAGTCCCCAAGGTCAGGGACCACATCTTCTCTGCTTACAGCCACCGCCCCAGTGTCAGCCCAGAATCTGCTACACCACAGGCTCCCAGCAACTATTTAAATGAATGAAAGCGGGAAAAAGATAGATAAGCCAGAACTCTCTGGGTTGCTAGTGACAGAAACTCACCTGAACCCAGTTTCAAAAGGAAGAAGGACTGCAAGAATCCTAGAACGGCTCACAAGACCGGAGGCTGCACCATGAAATCCGGGCAGCCCCAAAAATGGTGGGTGGGGGAGAGGGCTAGGTGGGAGGGGAATGCTGGGTGGACAGCGAAAACAGCCATCCTGGTAGGGAACCGTATCACACAGGAAGTTATCGCACTTATCCAGGTGTGATTCAAGCTTTTCTGTCAAACTCAATTACTATTCATTACAGGGGAGTTAAAAATACGGCCCTGCTGTGAAGGGGATATTTGTGTCCCCCTAACATTCTTATGTGGGAATCCTAACCCCCAAGGTGATGATGTTAGAAGGTGGGCCTTGGGGTGGGGGACGAGGGTGTGTGTGTGATTAGCTTAGGAGGGTGGAGCCCCCCTGAATGGGATTAGTGCCCTTACTAAAGAGACCCCAGAGAGCTCCCTCCCTCCTTCCCTGTTCAGAAACAGCAGACAGACCGCTGTCTGCCAACCAGAAGTGGGCCCTCGCCGGACACTGAGTCGACTAGCGCCTCGGTCTGGGACACCCCCGCTTCCAAAACTTTGAGAAATGAACGTTCGCTGTTCACAATGCACCTCGTTCATGGTACAGATGCTCCTCAGCTTATGATGGGGCGACGTCCCGGTAGACCCACCGAAAATTCACGAACCGTCAAACGCTGCTGAGTAGTGGTTACTGTCCCTCGCGACCGTGGGCACGGAGGCCCAGACGGGTGATCGGCTGCCCCAGGGACGCACTTCGCATGCCGCGAGCTGGGACCTGAATCCGAATTCCTCCGGACATCTGGGTCAGGCCCCTTAACCCCCTGCACGGGCTGCACCAGGGGTGGGAAGGAGGCTGGCGAAAGCCCCCGGCCAGGGCCAGGAAAAGGGCGGGGCCCCGTGATGCTCATGAGACCTTCTGCCCCCACGTCTCCACATCACTCCCCATCCCCGGCTCCCCGGCAGGGCTCACGGCTCCCACGGGTTTGAACGCTGCAGCTCAGGGGGCGTGCTTCTGCCCCGCCTCCCCCACTGCCTCCCCCACCGGTGCGAGGAGAAGTCCCGTGGGCGACCCTGGACCATCTGGGCCTCTTTAGGAGTCCGGGGGGCTGAGCCCTGGTTGGCTTGTGGGGCGATCACTACTTGACTGAGGAATCTGAGTCCTCCGGGGGTCCCAACGCTTCCTTCTCCCCCAGCACCCACTCCCACCCATGCTGCGCGGACTCCCCTTTCCAGTTCTGGGCCGCTGGTCCCTAAACGAAATCTGAGCCAGATCCTGTAACTTTGCAGTCACTTCCCAGGCTCAGCCGGTCACACATTTAAAGATTTAAGATGTGGTTCTGTCTCTTTGCAGACGTGATTCAGATGCAATTCCAAGCCCACCTCCTTCTCCATTCCCTCCCGCCCCTGGGGGGGTAGGGCTCGGAGGAGGCAGGAGGCGGGAGGGAATGTGCTCTGCTCCTCACCACCGGGTCCCTTTCCTTTGTCTGAACTTCCTCCCCGACCCCTTTCTCGGACTCTAGCTCCCTCCAGGAGGGGTGAGATCTGCTCACACAGAGATCGCCTGTCAGTGGCGGGTATGGGCCTGGCCTGGTCTGGCTCCCTCTGATGCAGGTGGCCCTGGCGAGCCAGCGGTCACTACGCGGGTGGCGGTCTGGGTCTCCCGGGGTGGTGCTCGGCTGTGCCCTGGCCCCTCCGGGGCTGAGGAACAGCCAGGCCTCCGTCCCCGGCCACGAGCCCTCCTCTAGGCCGCGTGTCCCCCTGCTTGGTGCGGTGGACACCCTGGTCACCGCCGCTCCTGCCCCACTGCCAGCCTCTGCCCTCCCCGCACGGGGACACGTCACCCATGGGGGTAGTTTCTGGCACCCTGAGAGGGCCACGGAGAACTGGAATGGGAGGGGAGAACCCACCTCTCCCCGATACCCAAGTCCTTCTAAGTCCCGGTGATTCCACAGAAATCCTGACACCAGAAGCAGGCAGCAGTTTCTATGCTCAATACGACCCATATTAGACTCATCAGGGGCTAAGGTCAATCACCCTCTCCCTCTGCTTCCCCAAGGAGAGGGAGGGGGACAGGAAGGGGCGTGGCCCTCCTGCCCTCAGCTCCGGGGGCGGGGGAGGCTCCCCCATGCTCCACAGTGGGCCCCGGGGATAGGGGGCCTGCAGTTTGCCACCTGCACAGTTCCCCCTCCCACAGGACGCACCCCAGTCTTCAAGGAGAACTCCCCCAGAGCCCCCTCGCTGGGCCGTGGGGAGGAGAAGCAGCTGCCTCGTCTCAGACGACACTTGATGCGCGTCCAGGACCCTGTCTCCCCACAGCGCCCTCCCTGGAGTCGCAGGAGCTGGGTGGGCGGGACAGCCGTGCGTGCCGCACGGTTACTCTGGGCGTGCAGACGCTCCCGGGCCGTGTCTGTCAGCGGTCAGGGGCAAAGGCGTTTCCTTCCACTCAACACGGGCAGCGTGTCTTCCCAGAGACCGTGTACATCTCGACAGCAAAGAGTCTAAGAGCTGAGTCGGTTCCGGGGAGTGGGGGGCGTGGGGCGCGGACCTTGCTCTGAGTGACCCTGGATGTGCCTTCTGTCCCTTCTGGGGCTCAGTGTCCTCATCGACACAGTGGGGACTGGAGTCACCGTGCCCGCGACAGGAAGCTGTGGGCTCCCTGGGATGACCAAGGGCCTCACATCACATCGCGCCCGGCGCAGAACGACCGTGAACTTCACAACGGCCGTGGCGGCGATGATTACTTACAGGCGTTTCCAAGACCTAGAGTGCAAGAGGAGGCAGGAAGGAGGGTCGTGGGTGGGGGAGGGTCACGGCCCCCGGCGCGGGGCCGTCCAGGCGGCTCGGGCTCTGGCGGAGGACCCCTGGTCAGCGCCGGGCACTCACGGGCCCGCACTGCGTGCCATCCTGAATGGGCGCTGTTCTCTTCATCCCAGGAGACTATCCATCCGCTACTTATTAATGAAGTGTCCTGCACACAGATTTAAGCTGCCTGTGGTCCAGCGACCAAGAGAGACTGTGGGTCTTAAAAAAAAAAAGAAACAAAACAGCCTGAGCAGGAGAGACCCCTGTGTATACGGAGCGTGGGCAGCTGGCCGCCCAGCCCGGCCGGGAGCCGGCAGCCGGCAGCCGTCTCCGGCGCCTGCCGGAGCTGGATGGCCCAGCCGTGAATGCTTCCTTTCTTTGGTGAAGCTCCTCTGTGTGCTGAATCACGGCATTGACGGTGGGGAGAGGGACGAGAGCCTTTGCGAAGTGGACACCGGGCATCAGCTGGGGCAGGGGCGGTGGGCGGGGGGCGGGGGCGGCCTGGCCAGGCTGACGCTCCAGCAGGAAAGGAACGTGAAACTGGCTGCTCTGGCAGCACCCATGGTGGGTGCCGGGGGGCGGGGTGGGGGTGTGAAGAGACCAGGCCCGAAATAGGCTGAGCGTCTGGGGCGTCAGCTGGGATTTGCCCCTTCCAGCAAGTCAGGGCTGAAGCATTCTGTTTACCAAACGCTCCGCACACATAGAAACCAGGCCATGTTTGTCAGCAGTCAAGGGCAAAGGCATTTACTTTCACTGAATAAGAACTGAGGAGGGGGACTGGGGGCGGAGGGGGGGGGAAGCAGGGCCCCCCCCTCCCCGCCCCAGGGTGAATTTCGAGGTGCTGGAAGCTCCTCTGACAATGCCGGGGAGGAGGGCCACGGGCTGGGAGCCGCCCAGAGCAAGCCTGGCACGGGAAGAAAGGTGAAGGCGGGCCGGCGGGCCTGCGGGCCTGGCAGGTAGCGGGGAGGGGGTGACGTCGGCGGGCAGAGGCCCTGCTGCGGAGGGGGACGCCGCCACCGCGGCACGCTCTCGAGCTCGTGAGGGTAATGAGAACCAGCTGAAGGCTGGGCCGCTCTGCCGAGAGCGGCCCAGAAGAGGGGGTTTCCAGGGGCAGACGCTGGGGACGTAGCTCCCCACCGCACTGCCCTTCTCTCTCCGGGGGTGGTGGGGCTGAGGGTGGGCGTCGGGAGAGAAGGGCAGCCCCTGGGGTACAAGTGGGGTGCACTGTGCCTCCTCCTGCCTCGTCCTCCTCCTCTTGTGGCCGAGCTGCTCTCTCCGCAGCTCCTGTCGCTCTGCAGACGAGGGAAGGGACGAGGTCAGCGCAGGCTGTGGGCCAGCCCGCTGCTTACGCACCACACGCTCATGCGTCCTTACCGGTCACAAGCACTCTGTGAGGTTGGTGCCTTTGGTGACGAGGAGACTGAGGCACAGAGAGGTGACATGGATTGCTAAAGGCCACGCAGCTCGTAAGCAGCGGAGCTGGGATTTGAACCTGAATGTTTGGTTCGAGAGCCCACACTCTGTACCAGTTCACCCACCTGCCTGGAAGGATGATGCTCACAATGAAGATGATGATGAAGAAGAAAGAAAGAAAGCACTAACTATGTGGCAGGCAATTTGGATAACATGTACCATTTAATTCTCATGACAATCCCATAATATATAGATATCATTTTTATTATCCCCAATTTAGAAAGCAAAGAAACAAAAGCACAAATGATAAGTTACTTGCCCAGGGCCATTCAGCTGGGAAGGGCAGGGCCTCAGGCTCAAGCCTGGGACCCTCTAACCCCAGCACCCGCCGCTGTGCAGCCAGGCCCTTCAATAGCTACCCAACAGCAATGCCAACTGAAGACCCACTGCTGTGTGCCAGGCACTGTGCTGGGCACTGGAGACCTAGGGGGTGACAAGGTGCCCTGCCCCACCCTTACAGCCTACTGGGGGAAAAGAGAACAGCAATCACATCATCATATAAAGGAACCTAAAATTGCAATTTGAAAGAAAGTATACCTGGCCTGAGCAATGCCTCAGAAGGTTTTCTGGGGGGTAAGGGATAGACAATTTATAGAAGTAATTTCTGCAAGATGACTTATTATCTTTTCAGATGCCTTTGATCTCGTATTCTATAGCATGAAAGTAATTGTTAATCAGAGACACGTTAATGAAATTGGTTGTGTGGACGAAAAAAGGGGCCACGTACTAAACCTGACAAGCTCGAGGGAGGCCTGCACGGTGGGCCCCACAAACTCAGAGACCGGAAGTCACCGCACAGGATGGGTCTGGGTGGGTAGTCACATCCTAGGCCTGTAGCTTCCTTGACAAAGGTCAATCGTTACCTTAAGGCAGCTTGTCTATTACCTTTCTGCATCTAAGATAACATACCTTAGAAATGTCAGAGTGATCCTCTTTTCCAGACCCCTCAGGGCACAACCTGGGCTGAGTGCGGAGAGAGACCACAGAGCCCCTGGCTGGGATGTTACTACTGCCTGCTCGCCACCTCTGTGCGCTGCGAACCTTAACCGTTAACCATCCCGAACGCACCGATGAAAAAGACACGCTTTTCTATGTTGCTTTTTTTTCATCCACTCCCAGAGATCCCCCTTCTTTGCGTTCTCCCACCCCCTTAATCTACCACCAGCGAACGTCACGTCACCCTCCTTAGGTCTCCCCTTTATATTCTCACGTATAAAATAAGCTGCAAAACTGCCCATCTCCAGAGCATCTTCCCAGTCGCTGGGATGTCTGCTTCCTGGCACTTGTCGTCAGTTTGGCGCAAATCAACTCATAAACATTCTCTACAGGTTTGGCCGTTTTCTTTGGTCGACGGTCGAATGAACCTCGTTTCGCAGTCCAGATGTCAACAGGCCGCTTTCCGTTTTCCCAGTTTCCCAGGCCAGGGACACTCAGGCCTTTTGGTGGAGGGGAAGGGAAAGAATGACACGAAAAACTTCGAGCCAGCTCCCAGGAAAGAGCTGGGAGGAGACAAAGCACGAGTCCCCTGCCTGGTGCCTCGCCGGCATCCGCACGCACGTGAACCAGCCACCAGAAGCCGCTTCCAGCCACGGCCGGGCCGCCCCGGGCTGACCTTCCTGGCAAACGCATCTCCCTGCAGCAGCGGTTCCCACAGTGTGGTCCGTGGGAACGTGTGAGAAATGAAAATTCTCGGGCCCCACCCCAGACCTAAAGATTCAGCAACGCTGGGGTGGGCCTGGCAAACCGTGTTCTGACAAAGGCCCCCAGGTGATTCTGAGGCCCCCGAAGTTTCAAAGCCACCGAAGAGTTCAGTACAAGGGACCCGACACTGATTGAGGGCCTACTGTGTGTCAAGCACACGACATCTCAGTTCATCTTCATGATCACTCTGAGGACAAACAGCATTATCCCACGAATGAAGAAACGGGGGTCGGGAGCTTCCCTAAGTTGCCCGACCTCACACTTCTCCACACTTCTGGGAAGCTGGAAAGCTGAAAGTCTGTTACGACTGTGAACTCTGCTTTCAAACGGGCCCAGGCCCGAATCCTGGCTTTGCTGCGTACGGGCTGTGTGGCTGTGGGCAGAACCTCCCACCCACCCCACCCCTCCAGCCTCTCTGAGTCCGAGCTACCTCATCACGTAAGACAGAGACGGCGACGTGAACCTCTCCTGGAAGGTTCTGCTTCTGAAGACTCACGGGAACGATCCACATGGATCGCAGCGTGAGTGTGTCACAGATGGCAGCTATTTTGTAAGAGCCCAGAGGCCTCTGAGCGCCCCAGACTGATGTGAGCGAGTGCAGGTACTGAGCCTCACGGAACCTCACTCGCAAGAGAGCCCCCGAGACTAGTGCACTAGTGCAGTGCGGGCTACTCTCATTTACATACGAATCATTCGATTGGGTTTCTGGGACGTTGGCTGCTGAGAAGTCACAAATTAGGAGAGGGACAAGGGGCCAGAAGGGAAGGTGATTGCTGCCACGGAAAAAAAAGAGCTAGAAAATGAATAACAGCTGCCGGGGGCTGACAGGCCTCACAGGGCACTGTTGACAGTACCCTCCGCCCAACAGCCCACAGTAGCGCTGGTCCAGTCAAGGCGACCGGGGCATTAAGAAGAGGCTGGCAGTGTGACCGGCCGAGGTCGACGGAGGCTGGTACGCATGTGCACATGCATGCATGTCTTTATGAAAAGCTTAATGAGAATGGATTAGAAAAATTAAAACATTGGATGTTTAAAGAGTAGTTTTCCATCAGTTCGATTATCCACAACGACCTGGTGTCTGGGGCCTGGGCTGCTGAGGTCTCCCCGTGACAGCAGCTGAGAGGGCAGGCCCCCCACCCAGGCCGCCCAAGTTCAACGCTGGCCCCCCACGTACTCTCACGTCTGACCCTGGACAAGCCGATGAACTTCTTAAGCCTCAGTTTCTGCATCTGACAACGGGGAGACAATCAGAGCACCTGCCTCATGGGGTGGTTGTGAGGATCGGCACACGCTCCGTGACATTACAGAGCACTCTGGGGGGGGGGCGTGTATGGGCGCTGTCCCCGAGCTGCCTCTCCGCCCTGTTCCGAGGGTTATTTTCTGTGGTGAAGCTGACTTCATTCACAGCCCGCGCGGACAAAGGTAGGGGCAGGAAGGCACTGTTTTGGCTGAAGGACCGTGAGGTCCTGCAGCTGTGGTTCTGGGGACGGTGACAGATATGCAGACTGAGAAGGGGTAACTAACTACAGAAGGCCATCTGGAGAGATACAAAGCAACGTGATCTTCAGAGGACCCTGATGCATTAAAAACTCAAGATATCAGGGCTCCAGGTGAGTAACGGGAGGGAGGGAGCCGGCACTGACCGGGCCGGCTGTGACCGGGGCATGGCCCTGGGGTAGCTGCGCTCTCGTCCTTCACTTGCTCCTCCCAGCCATCCTGGGAGCACCCTGGGTATTACTATCCCCAGTTTTTAAATGAGGAAAGTGAGACGCACAGAGGACAGGTAAATTGCAGAAGTCACGTGGTTAACGAGGGGTAGAGGTCGGACCCAAACCCAGCCAGTGGTAGAACTCACACCACCGAGACACGGTCCAGCAGTGGGGAGCCTGCCATGTGCCCGTCTCTCCTTTCATCCCACCCATTCACCTCCTGTCGGCACCTGCCACCAGCCAAACCCGACCCGAGGCTGGAGGCAAGGGAATCCACTGAGGCGATCCACACAGGTCAGCCTCCGGGCACAGGGCAGGGTGCCAGAGAGCAGATCTGGGCCAGCAACTGGGGGATCAAGAGCACGGCGGAAATCTGACCCCTGCCCTCCAGGGTTTCGGCCTCAGAGCTGGGGTTTACCTGGCCCAGCCCAGTGAGGGTGAGACGCAGGGCAGTGGGTGGTCTAGTGGGGCAGCAGTGAGCCTCCTGCACCGCTGCCCTAACTCCCCGCGGGGCCTGCGTCGATGCCCTGAGTGGCCCCGCCCCAGACCCACTCGTCAAGAGAGCCCAGAGCAGGTCTGAGAACCTCCAAGCTGGAAAGATGCAGAAGCGATCCATTCTGACTCTCGAGGGCCGTGGCTGCAAAGTTCCTGCCTCTCTCTGGCTACAGAGTCACCCCTTCTGCGTCTGGGTCGGCAGAGCTAGGGTGCCGTGCTGAAAACAACTTCCGGCAGGCCCAAGGGGACCCTGAGCGCCACCTCCCCGTCACACCCTCTCAGGAGCTACCCAAGCGGGGGACGCACAGGGCCCCATGAGCAGCACGGCTGAAATGTGTGGTGGGTGCATCTCCATGGCAGAGCGAGCCAACCCTGAGGCCGCCCCCAGGTATTTCCGTCAGTGTCTGGGGCGGGGTCTGCGTCCCCCACACTCCTGGGGTATGGCGCCCAACACTGCCCAACCATCCGCGCTGGCTGTGGTCCCCACGGTGGGTCCCCACAGAGATCTTATCTGCACACCTTCACGGCACGGCGGGGTCCTTCCCGAGTCAGTCACGCCGAGTCCCCGTCAGCTCGTCTTCCCAAGCCCACCCAGCCTGCGTCCGACCGCTGGCTACTGTGTCCTCGACACCGCCCTAGTGCCCGTCTCCCCGCCCCTCAGCTGGACAGCCCCTCGAGTTTCCTGGTGAAATTCCCAGTTCCAATTTCCCCACCCCGGACCATTCTGCATCTAAGGACAAGAGGGGACATTGAGGAAATGCAAGCCAGAGCGCATCGTGGCCAGCCTGCAACCCTCCAGCGGCCTCCACGGCACTCTCGATAAAACCTAAGGCCTCGCCCGCCCCGGCCTGCCTCCCTCCCCCTGTGTCCCCCGCCCTCTCGCTTGTCCCCACTGCTGGGTCACACTGGCCATTCCACTCCTCAGACAGGCCCAGTGTGTACCCGTCCCACAGCCTTACGTGTACTGTGCCCACTGCACGGCCGCCTTCTTCCAGTCGCTGGGGGCTTGCCTCACGTGACCCCCCTGCTCTTAGAAACCTCCCCTCAGTGCCCCGTTAAAGCCCCCTTTCCCATTCTCGCTCACCCCCATCCTCCCCTATTCCACGAACTGGTTCCATCAGTCTCCAAAACGCTCTCACCGCTTCACTGCCCGCCTTCTCAGAGAGACACGCCCTCCGAAAGGCCGGTGCCTTGTCTGTCTCACTCGCTGCAGTGTCCCCAGCATCCAGCGCCATGCAGGTGCTCAGGAAGTCTCTGCGGGATGTCTGAGCGGCTGTCCCCGACAGGACTGGTGGGCAGGCCTTCTGCTCGCTCCGTGGCACTTTGTCACCTGGCCCTAAGTCTCCTGACGCAGCACCGCTGGAGCCCCAGGTCTCCCCACGTGACCTGAAGACGGCCCCTCCAGCCTCTCCTGAGAGCCCGCGCTGTCCTGAGGCTCGGAGCCGCTCGGTGGGAGCCAGGCTGGATCCAGGCACCATCCTGGGGGCACCACGGTGGACAGAGCCTGAGGCCCGCGGGCCTGGGCCTTCGCTCCACCACTGCCCGGCGGGGTGCCCCTGGGGAAGCTACTCTCCGTCTCTCATCCTTGTTTTCCTCGGCTCTAAGGGGAGGACAAGGATGGTACTTACACAGCGAGTTGTGGGGTCGCTGACATAGGTATTTAGCACAGTGCCTGGTGCCCCGTGAATATTCAACCAATGCTGCCTCTGCCATGATTTCCCGTGAAGGACTCTGTCTCCCTTCTCTGCCCCCCAGAGACCCCGAGTGCACACACCCTCCTCACATCTGCTCCTGGAAAGACCCTCCCGCACTCGCACTCAGCTGGGTCCCAGCTATAAATACATTTGTGAGTGGCAGCTCCCCGTGGCTTCATTAAGAAAAAGGAAATGACGGATTTAAAGAGACATGGTTGATATCTGCATCCATAGAAACGAACACCACAACACAGGGGGCCCGTCCTCAAGGAATTCACATTCCAGCAGAGCAGAGCAGATCTGGGGCGGGGGTGGGGGATGGGGGGAGGGTCAGCCTGTCACGTGGTGCGTGGGCCACGTATCCTCAGGGCAGCTCCCTCTAAATGCGAGGTGGGGTGGCATTATCTGTCCAAACACCGCACAGAACCTCAGGTCAGTTCAGGTCAGATTCGGCCACCGACTGAATCTGTGCCGAACTTTTTATGAAAGGCTCGCCTGCTGTCTGTCTGAGAGCTTTTGGATTTGGATTCGTGGGCGAGTGGGTGGGAGCTCAGAGTCAGGGCCGGGGTGCCCATCAGGCACAGTGGCCATGGTGCTCGGGGCTCACGATACTGTTCGGGGCTTGTGACAATGTTTACTCCTTTCAGAATGAGAACAAAAAGTGAAGTTTCCGGTTAGAAAGTGCTTTCATACATAATATGAACCTATCTGTCTTTATACGACACGGTCACAGAAGATGGATTTTCACATTTTTCATGAAGGCGAAGGGCCTGGGGCCGGTGGACGACGTCTCAGAGCCATGCCTGGGGCGCCGCCCTCGCAGGGGAAAGAGAGAATCATCACTGCCCTCCCCCTCCAGGCCTGCCGAGAGGCTGGAGGGAGAGATCAAAGGGCAAAGCAGTCTGGGAACTGGCTGTGCCATGCGGAGGAGAGGGTCTCATACAGGGGACATCACTGTCACCATCACCCACCCGCACTTGCCAGGAATATGAGTGGACATCCGTCCTCTACAGCGTCACCCACACCTGGCAGGATGGAACAGTGGAAAGGAGAGAGGGGCACCTCAGAGCCAGAGCAGTGGAGTAGGGAGTTACTTGGGACCCCCAGAACCAGCCTGGGGCCCTCAGTGGTCTGGATGCAGCCGCATGATGTCGGGGCAGCTGGCTTTCTTCCCTTGGGTCTCCTCTCCCTTCTCTTTCTAGCCAGACTCCCGAATGCCACTCCTCGCTGCCCTAGATCCCAAGACCCTGTTAGAAGTTAGAAGATGACATTTGAAGGCTAGCATTCCTGTGTAGCTGTTCAGCAGACAGGTGTCATGTGCTTTTTTGTGCTCGGCCTTGAGTGAGATGCTCTGGACAGAGCCCGGTACAAGGCCGTCCCAGGTCCCGCCCTCGGCCCGCTCTGATGGCACTGGCCACCTTTCTACCAGTACCAGCACCTCTGCCTGGCGACTCCACCCTGGCCTCAGGCAGGGGAAGCTCACTGCACCAGGCTCTTGTCAGAGGCCTCACTCCTCTGCCCTGCCAGCCACCTCCTTGGGCCCCAGGAAAGAGAAGCGACGCCGTCAACAGCTCACTGCTCCTTGGGATGAGAACTTCGGCAGGTTATCCGTAAGGGGGCTGGAGTCCCCCTTCACTGACCCTAAAGCTGCCTTCAGTCCCTCATCTCCTGTTAGGGACGAAGGTCTTGTCTGACGCCCACAACATTCCAGAAGCAAAAACTTTTTTAAAATTTATGTAGGATGGGGAGGATTTTAAACAGCCTCAGAAGCTTCCTGTAAAGTTTTTATTATGAAGATACAAAGAAAACGAGCCAACTATGCCTCTCATCTTTCTGCTCCCCAACCCCCCCACTCTTGGGGACGGGCCCCAGAATCAGCTGCAGCATGAGCGCAAAGGGACCAGACCAAACGAACATTCCTTAAAATACTGTTATGATGACAAAATGAAAACCAGGCAACGAAAGTCTCAGCAATTTGGCTTTGAGTAAATTGACCTGGAGCCCAAACTCTGGTGCTCAGATGGGGCTTAATAAATATTTGTTGACGGAACAGCAAATGTCTTTGACTGTTAAGTGATAGCCAGACTTGCGAAGCACTGCCCTGACTCCGTCCCCTGGCAGCGGGTTGAGAAGTCGGGAATGGCGCGGATCGCCCGTGAGCTGACAGCAGGCTCCCAAAGGTGCTTTGTAACCGAGCATGCACCCTGCGCGGGCATTTGTTTGGCAACCACGCAACGGACGGTGTCTTCAAAGGGCTTTCCATGCTGCCGGGACATCCGCTGGGACACTGGGCAGCACAGGATGACCAGCAGCACTGCCGTAGAACCCTCACACAGATGCAAGTCTCCTAACTGGTCACGGGGCCAGGAGACACGTGGCTTCCCGGCCAGGCCTGCAGGGCGGCGCGTCACAGGACCTGACCGCAATGCCTCCAGGACAGGAGAGGGCCGGCTGGTCCACTGTCCGCTTAGAGGCAGCCGTTTCATTAAATCTGGGGCTCGTGGCAGTTGCACGAGCTTCCTGATGCTCGGACACTCCCCGAGGCCTTTCCAAGACCAGCAGACCAAGAGAGGAGGGACCCTGCCCTGTGCCCCTTAAACACGGGTCAACTTCCCTGGGACCTCGAGCACTAAAACTGCCAAGCTTCCTCATATCTGAGAAGTCATCAACCAATAAATACGTCATATTCTAGTAAAAAAAACAAAAAGTGCTGCCAATTAAGCCCTGACATGCTATGCCGTTAACCTTCAGATGCATCTTGATTTCAGAGATAGTAAAGCAAGAAAAAGGAGGCTAGAACGGAAGAAACGCAATCTGCTCCCAGGGCAACTGTGTTCCCGCTGGCTTTGATGTAGGTCTTAACCCCAGTCCCGTCACTTCCTAGCTATGTGGCCTGGTGCGAGGAACTTCATTTTGCCAAGTCTCTGTCTTCTTGTTAGGAGAACAGAATGGTAATAATGCACCAGGGACAAAAAAAAAAAAAATGGTATCTGTAAAATGATGAGCTTGATGATTATTAGTACATCACAGGTAGCTACATGAGGTGCTCTAAGGAGGCTCGTGGGGACAATACATTTTGCTGTCTTCTGGTGCCCTGGTAGATACACTGAGCTGAAACCAATCTATGAATTATTGAAACTGATATTTCCTATGACCAAGAGCAGGGAGGAGAGAGAGATGGGACTCACAAAAATAAACCAAGTGCAAATTCCAGGACTGAAAAATAGAGTACCTGACATAAAACTTATTTTGGATGAAATGAACAGATGAGATGCTATAGAATAAAGAGTCGGCAAACTTGAAGACAGGAAGACAGAGAATCCAAACTGAAGAATAGTGTGAAAAAAACAGATAAAAATAATAATAAAAAGAATACACAGAGTTTCAGTGACTGGTGGGATAGCACCTAGTGTGTAGATGGAATCCCAGAAGGAGAGGGGAGAGAAGACTGGGCGAAAGAAATATTTGAAGGAATAATGACCAACCTATAGATCTAAGAAGCTCAATGAATCCCACGTAAAATAAATACAAAGAAAAAAACCCCACACATTTAGTCACACCACTATCAAACTACTAAAAGTCAAAGAGAAAGAGAAATATTTTTAAAAGTCAGAGGGAAAAAAAAAGAAAACCATTGTGGACATAGGAATAGGAAGAAGGAAGAGAGCTGACTTCTTATGAGAAATTACACAGGCCAGAAGACAATAAAACGGTGTTTAGAAAGTTCTAAAAGGGGAAAAAAAACATCCATTTGGGATACGTGAAGCCTGAGACAGTGGTGAGACTTTGCACTCCCACACGCACACTCCTGCCTCGTACAGAGCATCTCAGAATGACATCTCAGCATTCCCAACGACAACCAAGCAATGGCCACGATGCGGTGACACAGGAAATCGTCTACACAAACTGTGGGGCATAATTAGGATTCTTCGCATCCTGCCTCCGTGTGAACATCCAACATTCTTCATCCTGATAAAAACTCTCTAAAGAGAAAACTGAACACTCCCTTCTCGTCAAATGCTTTAGCCATGCGGTGCTCTGGTCCCACGGGGGCTGGTGGACCTGTGAGGATGGAGCTCCTCGAGGTCGGGGGCACTCCGAGATCCGGGAGCCATCAAGGGAGAAGCCTGACTAGGATGCTGTAGCAGGGATGAGCAGCAGTAGCGACCGCGTTTCCTGAGCAGCTGCCGATGGATGGCAGGCCCCGTGCGCAGAGCCCTGGTGCCTTATCCTCATCCTCACACTAACCCCGACGACCGTTACCATCTCTTTTGTTTCTCAAATGAGGACACAAAGTCTGAGAGAGAGCCAGAAAGCTGCCCCGTCTGTGACTCTGAGCCTCACCTCCTCGCTGCCCCCTTCCCCAATGAGCCGCCCACATGTCCACTCCGCTCCACGGGCCACGCCCCATGCCCCGGGGCACAGGGGACTCCAGGTCAAGCGGAGGCGTTAATAAAAATTACTACAGACAACACATACTACGTACCAGCCATTGCGTGTTATGCTTAATGGGTCGCGTTTAATTTTCCCAGCAGCCCTGTGAGGTAACATCCTCGTTGTCACAGATGAGGACAGAGAGGCTCAGAGCGGCCGAGCGGTCGGCTTAGGGTCTGACTCCACAGGCTCACTGTCCCCAGCAGCACACGCCACTGCCCACGGCCACCAGAGGGGCAGAGGCTGTGCGAAGAGGTCAGGGCAAGGCCACCCGGGTGCTCCTTCCCCACTCGATGGGACCCTTGGAGCTCTGAGTTGTGAAAGCAGGTTTGTCTTCAAGGGACTTGGGCTGTGCCTGTTCCCAGAGGGTGGGAAAGCCCTGGGCACCCCCTGACCCGGTGAGTCCCACTGCCCACGACCACGTCTCCTGCTAGGACGGCTGCGACCGTCTCCCCCCAGCTCTGGGTGACTCGTCTGAAGCTCCCATCAACCTGGGCTCCACTCAGCAATGCACGGGGGCTTCTAAGAACAAAAGCGGAACGGTGTCGCGCTGAAAAACGTCCAGAGGCTCCCGCCTACCCTTGGGATAAAGTACCGCCTCGCACAAGGCCTCGCCTGCTCCCCATCTCTTCTTGGCCAAGTGCACGGCCCTCAGCTCCTGGAAAGAGCACCTGCAGCTGCTCCCACCCCGGGGTCTGCTCCGGTGACCACTGCTGTGTGGCAGATCACCACCCACACGCAGTGGCCCGAAACCACCATTTTTATACCCTGGTGGGTTCTGGGGTCAGCACAGCGGGATGGCTTATCTCTCAGGTGTCTGGGGCCTCTCCAGCTGAGGGCGGGGGGACTCGATGGCGAGGGGCTGGAATCACACGTCGGGGGGCTGATGTCGGCTGTCAGCTGGGACCTATGCTACACGTGGCCTCTGCACGGCAGCTTCCGGGGAGCCGGGCTTCTCAGGAGCCAGCTTGGCAGTGTCCCGGTGAACCAGGAGGAAGCCGGCTCTCACTCAGCCTGAGAAGTCAGGCAGCGTCTAACTGCCACTGTGCCCCGCTGGCTCCAAGCAAGTCACAGACGCACCCAGATCCAAAGGGAGAAGGAAGCGGCCCTCCCTCTCTGTGGAGGAGAGTCAAGGTCTCACTGTGGACCAGGAGAGACCGTGAGGGTCCTCTCTGAAACAGCAGCCCACCGCACGGCCTTCACGCACGGCCGTCTCCGCCTAGACCACCCTCTCTCCAGCCTCACCACTGGTTCTCACCCATCACGCGCGGCTTTCGGCCGAAGCACCCCTTCGTCGGGGAGCCCGCCCTCACGGTCCCGCTCCGGCTCCATCCGGCCTCCGGCTTAGATGCTCCCCCAGTGCCCAGCGCTTCTCATGTACCCCTGTCTGTCTGTCTGTCTCCCCTCCCGACTGTGAGCTCTGTGAGGACAGGGACTTTGCTTCCTGGTGTTGGCTTGAGTACGTTTCCCATAAACACATCCTGGAGAAGAGAGACAGAGACAGAGAGACAGAGACAGAGAGAGAGAGAGAGAGAGATAGAGAGAGAGAGAGAGAGAGAGAGAGAGAGAGAGAGGAAGAGGAGGGGTAAAAGAAGGACACACGCCAGCCTCCGGGCTGTCGAGGGTGCAGCTCGGAAAGAATTCAGCTCCATCCTTGTGCCTTGGCTGATCCTGAGCCCCCGGCCTGCCATGGCCCCACCACAATGGCTCACCGTGGTCCAACGGGGACCCTCAGGGCCCTGTGGAGAACTCAGAGTAGGAGGCTTCTTCACCCCCACCATAGATGTGTATGTGTGTATAGTGGGGGCAGGTTCCTGTCCAACCCATCTGTGAAGTTAATGTTGTGACCCATAATATATACTGGGGGCTTTTGGCAAAGACCCGCCTTCTAAACAGGGACAGGGCTGACAAATGGCAAAGGGGGAAGGTCTGACGGGCTGAGAACAGTTGAGGCAAGAAGAAAAGCCTGCTCCCTGCAGAGACAGGAGTGGTGAAAAGGAGCAGGGGAGGGCGGGGGGCCAAGATGGACCCGTGAGCCCAGGGACCAAAGACATCACACACTGTGTCTCGGGGTGGCGGGGGGAAACCCCATCAAAATTTCTCTCCCAGTGTGCACCCAAACATCAGTATCAGTACCACAACCACCACCACCGAGTTTTTTGTCAAAGGCAAGTGCGGCCACCACTATTTCACGTGGCCGCGGTCACATACCTGCAGAGGGACGCACCTGCGCCTGGCTGCTCCCTTCCCGGGACTCGCCCCCCTCTCTCTCCCCTGCAGGACGGCTTACTTCGCGGGTCCCGTGCCGTCTTCACCTTCCCTGCCCTGACTCTGTCAACACGCACAAGCTCCACACCGGTGACCGACGGCTGAGGACCCGTGGACCCCCATCATCGGTTCCTCGCACAGCATGGTGGGAGGGGCTGGTTCCCCGCAGCTGCTGGCCCACCTGACCCCTGCATCTGAGTTCTCACAGAGCCTCACAGAGCCCTCGGGGCCTCACAGAGCCCTCGCCGCTGCCCTGGATGCGGGTTACAGGTTACCCGTTCGCTCATCTGCTGCTGCGGGAAGGGGATGCGGGGGACGGCACCCCAGCTGCTCAGGTGGGAGGTGACACAGCATTTCCCCAGCGCTGCCTCGCCCCGGCCGGCGGCATTCCCACTCTCTCGGGCTCCCGCCTCCCAGTAACTCCCACAGCACAGAGGCTGCTGGCTTCCGTGCGAGCGGACGGCCTTGGGCTCCCTTCCCCAGGGTCTGGAGCTGGGTGGGGGCCGGCCCGCCTGAGACTCGGTGGGCAGCGCAGGGCAGAGGCAGAGGCCCCGGCACCCTGCTGCCCACACCGCACGGCACTGCATGGCACGGCAGTTGCCTGTGCAGCTGCGGCGGATCTAGACCTGCGACCTGAGTCAGAGGGGAAGCTGTCTGCGCTGCAAAGTGCACCAGCAGCTGCCCTGCCCCAGCTTCGGGAAGCAGGCGGGCCCCGGGAGCGGGAGCGGAGCTGGCCAGGCTGCTC
>PVKZ01007990.1:0-18734 GCA_004027375.1 Macroglossus sobrinus | reverse complement strand
AAGGAAGGAAGGAAGGAAGGAAGGAAGGAAGGAAGGAAGGAAGGAAGGAAGAAAAAAATACTACTAAACCACAAAAAGGATGAACTATTACCATTTGCGACATCATGGGTGGATCTTTATATCTCATACCTGAAATATAAAAGGGAGAGTAACTAACGAACAAACAAACTCCTAGGCACAGACAACATATGGTGATGACCCGAGGGGAAGGGCGGTCAGAGTGAGACGCTAGCACAGGCAGGGAAGGGTTCTGTGTGCGCTCTCTCGCCCATATCTCCTTCTCCATCCTTGTCCCAGGAGCCTGCAGACTTCGCAGAGGTTCGAGGCCCCCAAGGTGCGGGCATCCACGTGGGGGCTCCTCGCGTGGCACCCCCCTGCCCTCAAGCGGCGTTGGAACCGCGCGAGAAGGGATGAGGGCCGCCACCACCCGGCAAGCGCCGCCACCACCCGGCAAGCGCCGCCGCCAGGACTCCCCAAGCAGAAAGCTCTGCAGCTAAGGGCTCCGGCAGCCCCACGATGCCCCTCTAGCCCTGCGATCATGTGACTGGTCAGTGCGGACCACGCTGAGGGCAGGTGTTCCCAACGCTGGTGGCTCTCGTTGGAGTTTCAGTTTTGAACCATTTTTTCTTATTAGCTCCTTAATACACTCCTACAGGCTAAGGACACAGCCTTTGAAAGAATAAAGGATATGGGCAAGGTCACATAGTAACTGGTAAGGACACCATTTGAACGTGAGTTTGACTTTTTCACACCGTATCTTTCTACATTTTGTTTCGAGCCGTCACTAGGCCAGCTTAGGGGCAACTCAAACCTTAAGAGTTCGTGGTTTGTGTAAATGGAAGAAAAAGTTTATAAGCGCAAATTTTGAGGACAAGGTCTCAGACTTCAGATTGGGCTAAAGATAAGAGGTTGAAAAAAAAAAAGAGAGAAGAGCCATCACATATCAGAGTCTCCACGGAGTAGATTGTCAAAGGCACCTGAAAAAAGTTAGAAGATAAGAAGAAGGGGGGCGGGGCGGGGGAGAGTTTTGGTTGCAAGAAACAGAAACTGCCTCTTACTAGTTTTAGCGAAGTAAAGATATATTATTGTAATATCTGATCAGATGTGTTTTCATAAGGGCAAGAAATCTGATGGTTTCCAGAAGACATTGAAAACCATCAGAAACTCAGGAAGTTCTGCTCCTTCTCATCTCTGCTTTCCTCAGGGTGTCCTCTCTGTTCTTCTCACTCAAAACTCACTTTCTCTACAACTCTGCTGGTTAGGGTAGAAGACGATAATGCCCAGGCCAGCCCAAACAACCTGGGAAAGAGCATATTGTGGGCCTACCTTGAGTGAGAGGCTCCAAGAAGAAATAATTCTCATGGATATTAAATCTCATGGATATTAAATGGAGTCTAGGGAGGACTCATATGATTTCTAGAGAAATCTCAAAGATTACCCACAATTTTAATGACACTTATCTGTGAATTTCGATGGTCTTATCTATTGAACACCTTCCGTACATTTATATAGGTCCCTAACTCGTGAGGACCACCTTGCCGAAGAAGAATATATACTCCTTTATTTTTCAGCTTCCTGTGAAGCTGTTACAGGCATGTGACTTGGGTTCTTCCAGTCAAGCGCAGACTTTAATTTGGAGGGAAATGACATGCAGTAAGAGAATAAACCATAGCAAGCAAAAGCTCAATTCTCCTGACCTTGTGAAGGTGGGATAAGGGTTATGGCTACAGGAACTGATGGATGGGGGCACCGCCCACACACTATTTAATACAGTCCAATTTAAGTTTGGCAAAAGAACAAACCTATTTGAGAAATGATTTTCAAATTTTTTTCAAGATAGTAATATCAATGTTTTGATGAAAAATTTGATGTTTTGATGTTTTAATTGAAAAATTAGCAGCTCTAGGATTAAATTTCCCTCTCAATTTTAAGTACCTAACCCAGGAAGTAAATTAGTATTAATTTGTCTCCTTATTTTCCTATAGAAAGGAAACACATTTATCCTCTCATTTTTCTATTGTATCTTAGTGAAAAATGCGAAGAAGTCGAAGAAGTCGTCTGTGGATAAGAGAGGAAACCAGAATGCTGGGGGTAAGAACTAAATGCTCCTTGAGTGAATAAATGATGATAATATTGCAATTTCTAATTACAAAAAGGAGACTTTATGGACTCCCCAAATGGAGGAGTATTAATGAAAGTATCCTGAAATGGATACATCATATCTGCATTTTCCATATGCAGTCTAAACATATAAACTCTATACCAGGCTAAAACTTAAAGCAGAAATTATGACTCTATCAACTACAACTACATTTAAATAACTCAAAACTATTACAACTTAGTCATAGTCCTAAAAAATATACTCTGATTTTATAAGTGGGTGGAAAGTCCTCTTTGAGAGGCATCTATAAATTATCTCAAGCTAAGGTGATGATAACATGGTCCCAGATGAGATGATCAGGTTGTGGAAACAATACAGAGGGGCATAGGCGTGGGCAGAACAAAAGGAATCAAAGTCCAAACCCCAGTTTTGAGAGGATGAGAGAAGGGCAGGTACAGTCAGAAACACCAAGCCTGCCAGCCTGTGGAGTATAGGAGCTGTGTCTGCAAGTCAGGACTGTTGACCGCATGGTACTGAGGGACGTCAATTCTTTCAGGGCTCCAGGGCTCATGCCATGTGACCTCTTGAGCTACATAGATAAACGGGCTCCTAGTACAATTTAACTGGACATGTCAATAGTCGTTGTTTCTGCCAACTTCTCTGAAATAACAACAAACCTTCCCCATCGGGGATGAATGTTGAGAATCCTCAAATTCTGTTAGGTTGTCCCCTTCCTTCTCCACCTTGGCTTCTTCTTGATGTGTATTTCTTTCAATGATTGGACTGAAATAAAGATAGGTAATTAATGGTGTTCTTTTCTCCCAGGCCATACAAATAGTGACTGGTTTGATTCTTCACTGGCTGGGATTGATCTGGACATATTTGTTAGTCACGCAGCTTATTGTATTTGGAAAATCATACATTCCTCTCGCAGCATTAATAGGATACCCGTTTTGGTCATCTTTCTCTGTGAGTAAATAATCTGCTCCCTCGTTGTTAGTCATTAATTTATCTGTTCCATTTTAATGACTGTTTCTGAGCTGAGTAGTGTGCCACGGATAGAACACTGAAAATGCGCAGTCCCTGCTTTCAAGAATCTCATTCTTCTGTATAGTTGGTATCCACACTTAGGTTCTAATCATTAAGACTCTTTCATAACAGGAATCTATTTTTGTTAAAGGTCCATTTCTTATATAGTCCTCAGATGTGGTAACCAAAAAAAAAGGGGGGGGAAATGCACAAGGGGCATTTTAGGAAAACAGAAAATGGTTGGTAACTATTCAGTTGCCCACATTTATGAGACAGCATAAATGCTAAGGAATTAGTAGGATATATAAAACTTGGGTAGGGAAAGAAAAATGAAGGCTTTTTGTTCTATTGGTCCCAAAAGAATTTGATAGAATTTAACAGACATTTCTAAAGTAAATGTTATTGTGTTTGACAATACGGTGGTGATGTGCCATTGTCCTCACAAAACCTTGTGATTTTACTACTACTACTACTACTACTACTACTAATAATAATAATAATAATAATAATGATAATAATACAACACATTTGAAATTTGATCACTTATCCAATACTTATGGAGTACCCCCTATATGTCAGATGCTTATTCTAGGTGTCTGAAATATATCAGCAGCAAAACAAAGACCTAAGCCCCGATGGAGATTTATTCTATCAGAGGGTAGTAGTATATTAGAAGATGATAAAGTTATAGAAGTAAAAATGAAAAAATAGAGTAAGATGAAGAGGGAATGGAACTTCTGGGAAAGTAGCAAAGGGGATACTCATTAACATTTTAAATTCTATGGCAGAGGTAGGTCTTTACAAGTTTTTATTTCTTACACATCTATAAGTTGGCAGAGATTTGGCTTATCTAGGCTGGCACTATCCAGATGTGGCTTTAAGCTACAGATCAGGTATAGATCTGCTCCATATCCTACTTAGATTAGTAGCTACTGAAGGGATAGTCTTCTCACAATGAAAGGCAGCAACACAAGAGGTCAAGTCTAATTACCTAAAAACATTTCAAGCCTTGGCTTGGGTCATGTCTGCTAACATCCCAGCCAAAGCAAATAAAATAACCAGGTCCTAAGTTGAGGGGTAAAGAAACATAGTCCAAACACCATGAGACCGCGGCAAGAGTATGGAAGTATAACGTCATTACCTGGAAGTAAGAATTGTGACCAACAATTCAAACTACCAGTAACATTTGAGTAAAGACATGAAAGAGTTAGAGTTTGGGCCAAGTGTGGAGAAAGAACATCAAGGTAAAGAAACAGAACAAAGTCTTCAATGCCTGGTGTGCCTGCAGCATCCATAGGGAGGCACGGTCAGCAGGAATGAAGCAGAGCAAGAAGGAGCAAGGGTAGCAGGAAAGAGGTCTGAAAAATAACAGGGGGGCCAGGTAATATGGGACTTTATGAGTCATCAGGTGAGACTCAGACAAGGTTGATGAAGGTGATGGAAAGTATATACATGTTGAGGGAGAGTTAATTGAACATCTTGATGGATTGAGTGTGGAATGTAAAAGAAAGAGAGAAGTTACAGATAATGCCAGGGTTTTGGTTTAAGCTAACAGAAGGGATGACTTGTCCTCAATGGATACAAGGATGGTTGGAGGTAGATTACCAGGGATGATAATGAGTTTATTTTGAACCTGCTGAGCTTGAAATATCTATTTAATATTCAATTGGAGATGTCAGGTACCCTGTTTGATATAGAACCTAGAGTTTAAGAGAGAGAGCTAGGTTTAAGATACAGGTTTGGGAGTCACTGCAGGTATGTTTGAAAGCCATGAGACTGGATGCGATCACTAAAAAGTGAGTGAAAATGAAGAGAACATGACCAAGGACTGGAGCCGCACTGTCCAGTGCAGTAGCCACTGGTCACATGTCACTATTGAGCATCAAAACTATGGCTAAATCACACTAAGAAGTGCTGTAAGTGTCAAATACATACCAAATTTCAAAAACTTAGTATGAGTAAAAAATAATGTAAAACATAATATTATATCGATTCTGTGTTGAAATGATACTATTTTGGATATATAGGATTATATAAAATATATTATTAAAATTAATTTCACATATTTCTTTTTACTTTTTTTAATGCAATACTGGAAAACATCAAATTACAGATAGTCTTTGCATGATATTTCTATTGGCCAGTCCTGGACAATAGCATCTGTTAGATTGTTTTAATACTATCATTTTATTATTAAGAGATTAGATTTGAGAAGGCTAGGAGACCACTGCAATTCAGACAAGAAAAATGAGAGCCTTAATTCAAATATATGAGTTCTAAGTGAAGAACAGATGAGTCAATTGTTTCAATATCTCAAATAATATTATGGTCAAAAACCAAGTTGCTATTGTAAAAATTACCACATGTATTTATATTTATGACATGAAAGTTATATTCAAAGTTATTTGAGGTTTTTTTGTTTAAACTCAATTTTTTGGACACTACTATTTTCTCTGTTAATATATATTTTAGTTTTATTCAAGAAACATTCATGAAACTCACATCTGATAAAAAGGTCTGAGACTTCTTATCAAAAAAAGCAACATTTATTTACCATTTAATTTGTGTTGGCATTTTTCTAGATGTGAAAATTGAAAGCAAAATAAATAACATGTTACTTAATCTCAACAAATTTACACTTCAGACAAGGGACATTCTTGTATTCTTTTTTTTTTAAGTGTATGGAGTTCATTAAGCGCCAGACAGATTGTGGGGGAGAGGGGAGAAAAGGCCCTTGGAAGTATTTCTGATTGAGGGAGTGACATGAATGTTACAATCACGAATGTTTTTATCATTACAAGTTCATTTCTCACTCCTTCAAAATACCTTCTCTGTTTTCAGTTATTTTTATGAGACCTTCATAGAAATGTTAGCTCTCGCTCTTACGTTGCCAGTGTGATCTGTATACTAATTTCTAACATGAACAGAAAGACATTATAATTACTAATACTCGCATGGGGTTATTAAAACATTGAATCAAAATTTTACTAAGAAAAAATAAAAGTTTTGCCACTCAATGTAAGATAATTCCAGGAGAAAACCACTCACAGTGAATTGGACTTGGTTCGTTAACTTCTGAATTAATTCAGGGCTGAATTATTAAGTCTTTGAATTATCTAAAGCTGTTAAAACTTTTGTGATTTAGGAGTTATTGTTATCCTGTTTTACATTTTTAATAGTTAATTAAAACATATGCAAAAGTCCAAAACCATAATTGTAAATCTAAATTAATTATCACAAAGTAAACATATCAGTATAACAACACCCAGGTTAAACAAAAAAAATCTAGTGTCTCAGATGTCTCTCTCATGTTTTTCCAATCAGTAACCTCTCTCTCCTATTCTAATCAGTAACATGATTTCTAATATCAGATATAACTCTTAAGTGTTTTTGAACTTTATATAAGTAGAACCATACAGTACAAGTTACTTGGTATTGGACTTCTTTGCTCAACTTAGGGTTGTGAGATCCATGCTTATTATTGATAAAGCTGTACTTCATTTATTATTGTTGCTGATAACTATTCCATTGTTTTAATCTACCATAGTTTATTTATTTAACCGAATGGATGGACATGTCAGTTGCTTCCAGTCTGAAGTATTATGATACTTCCAGTTTGGGCTATTAGTAACTTTCATGTGCATGCCTGTATTTGCACAGGTGCAGATCTATCTTTTAGGTACACATATACAGAAATGAAATTGCCAGATCTTAGATCATGCACATACTCAACTTTAGTATATTAAATACTCATCTTTTCTCAAGTAGTTTTACCAATTTACTCTTCTACTAGCAGGTTACGAGAATTATTGTTGTTCCATATCCTCAGTTTTCTTGATTTTAGTTATCTGGTTAGTGCTTTTAATTTGTGATTTTAGTTTGCATTGCTTTGATGACTAATAATGTAAAGAATCTTTTCCTTTATTTATTTTTTGACATCTTCTTAAGTACTTCTACAAGTATCTTCATATTTTTAAATTAGGTTATCTCTCTTTTTTGTACTAACTTGCTATAGTTTTTTATATATTTGGATACAAGCCCTTTGTCAGTATACGTGTTCTAAACGTCTTTTCTATTTGGTGACTGGTCTTTTCTCTCCATTAAGGGTGTTTTTTGATTAAATAAGTGACTTGCTTTATTTACAACTATTACAACAACAACAAAAGAAAACACAGTAACATGACAACATACAAAAAATTCTCCACTCTACCAATGAGAAAAGCAAAACTTGATGATAGGTTAAGGAATTTCTCTTGAGTCACATGAAAAGCAAAGCACCAAGAAGTCAAATTTGGACCTTCTGACCCCAAAATGCTACTTAGTATTGGTGTTAGTGGCCCCAATTTTCTGGAGAAAGAACATTTCTTCTCTCTACTATTAACTGAATAGTTAATTTTTTAATGCTGTGGGAAGTTTCCATGCATGCCTAAAAGTTGCACCAATGAAAAAATAAATTTATGATACACCATAACTACCATCCTCCTAACAAGTTTTAGAAAATAATGGAAGGTCTCAGAACAAGCTATTCATGGAAGACATTATGTAGTTCTTATATTTAAATAGGAAAAAAAATGAAGCTTAAATGTTTTCTGAATGATGTGTTCTATTAATGAAATATTTTACCATTATGTTAAAAATACTCACATGTGAAATCACCAAAATATAACATTGTCTAGCAGTCAATTCTTTAACTGGATATATTTTCTTATAATTTACTTTATGGGCTAAATTAAGAAAAACTTAACACTCTTTTTGCCCCACAAAGTCACCTCAAAGTTCCCCAAGATTCTATTTCCAACACATGTGTTACATTAGTGACCAGAGATTTCATGCCTCTCCCATCTCTGTAATAGAGAACCCTTGAATTATTGCCTGGATGATTTTCTCAGTGGTTCCACTAAAGCATTAAGATATATTCTTCATGTTTCAGCATTCCATAATTCTTTTTTCTTCAAGAATATAAACATAATGACTAGCTACTAATAAATGCGACTTTTGTTTCTAGTTTATCCTGACAGGAGTCTTCACAGTATTATTTGAGAAGAAGCGTTCAAGGTTATTGGTAAGTCAGAATGTCTGTAGCAATTCTAGAGACAACAGTATCATATACCAAAAGAAGGAGAATTAGTAAGAAGGTAGCATTGTCTCTGAGTCACTAGACACTTACCCAAATTTTTGGAGGGTAAATTTTAAAAATATGAGAAATTTAAGTTTCTACTGAATTTTTATTTTAAAAAAAAGATGCACTCTAATTATTAAACTCTTTGTTATATTTCCTTAGCCATAAAAAATCATTCATAATGTATGAAATTAATCATGGAGTTAAAGTTTTATATGACAAATTATTTAATGCAAATTAAATTGTTGGTTATGGCATGTAAGTTATGATATCTTGAAATGACCCAGTATCTGTTATTACCCTCTTTCTTTCCTCTTCACATGTCTAGGAACTTTTGCTTGTAGTGTGAACAATGGATGTGAGATAGTGTAGGGTCTGCACTATGTTGATTTCCTTTAGAGGACGTTGAGTTTTATGCTTACAGTCAAAGAGGATAATAAGTAATTATAGAAATTTTGAATGATAATTCTGAGAAATTGACTTCTGGACTGGCAGAGTAAGCTACTCAATGAGCTCATTCTTCCACAAAAACAAGAAAAATAACTGCAAATCAACTAAAATTCATGATTTCAGAACACTGGAAATTAATCAAAGTCATGAAAAGAACTGAACATTGTTGATCCAAGAGATAAATATTAAACATCAAAATCAGAGGGATTTGTAATGTTTCAACTTGGAGTTATTCCCATTTCTTCTTAATCTCCAGCTTTTTTGGCACAATAACCATAAAACTGCAGAGTCTTAGAGCCATCTAAGAGCACTGACATCCTTTGATGCCCTCTTGAAGTCAGCATCCTCTGAGCACAGTCAATATTTTGTTTGAACTTGCATCACTGCAATATCTCTATCCCCAGGGTGCTGTAGCTATTTGTTTGGATACAGACCTCATCTCAGTGAACACAAAGCCCTACCACCAGGAAATTATAGAAACAACATCAATTTACTTGCAACTGTGCTTCTGGATAAAGCTGTAATTTCAGTTGGAGTGAACAAAGGCCTGGCTAGAAATTTAAAAGAAAATCTTGGATAACTAGAAAACCCTAGATTATTGATCAGCACTAAAATATATCAACCTGATGATAACCCATATGAAGCCAGTATATCTTTTATAAACTTTAAAAAAGGTATGAGATGACCATGTCAAGCACAGTATTTATAAGGACTTTGAGTTTTATTCTAAGTGTGATGAGAAGCCTCATTAGAAGAAGGGAGTGATATAATCAGAATTTCTGCATTAAAGGGGTTACTTTTGAAAGAATTACTCTACTCTGTAGAAAGTAAAGTGGAGGGAACCAAGAGGAGAAGCAGGGAGGCCAGTGAGAGAGCTATTACAGAAAGCCTGGTAAGGAGCTTCATGGAAACCACTTGACCAAATGTAATTTTTTGAGGTCTTAACAGTTTTAATACCTAAAAGTTATTGTGTAAGAAAATGCAACAAAATAAGGAAAATAATATCAGAACAAAACCCTACTTTAGACTAAATGGGCCTAATAGACAAGTATAGATTATAGTCCATACATAAAATCAAAGGAAGCTACTATGAACAATTATATGCTAACAAATTGGATAACCTAGAAGAAATGAATAAATTCTTAGAAACATACAACTGTCCAAGACTGAATCATGAAGAAATAGAAAATCTGGACATACCAATGAGTAAGAAAATTGAATCAGTAATAAAAAAATTTAACTTAATTTAATTTAAAACCTCTCATTACTGAAAAGCTGAGGCCAAGATGAATTCAACCAAACATTTAAAGAATTAATACTAATCCTTCTCAAAATCTTCCCAATATTCAAGAGGAGAAAACACTCCCAAACTCATTTTATGAAGCCAGCATTATCCTGATACCAAAGCCAGATAAGGACACTATAATAAGAGAAAAACTATAGACCAATATCTTTGATGAATATAGATGTGAAAATTCTCAATGAAATGCTAGCAAACTAAATTTAACACCACATTAAAAGGATCCTACACCATGATAAAATGGGGTTTAGCCCTGGAATGCAAGGTTGTTTAACATATGCAAATCAAGAAATGTGATACACCACATTAGTAGAATGAAAGCTTGAAATCTTATAATCATCTCAATAGATGCAGAAAAAGCATTCGACAAAATTCAACACCCTTTCATGATGAAAACCCTCAAAAAATTGGGTATAGAAGGAACATACTTCAACATAATAAAGGCTTTATACGACAAACCCACAGCTAACATCATATCAATGGTGAAAATTTGAAAGCTTTTCCCCTAAGACTGAAAACAAGACAAGGTTATCTATCCAACATAGTACTGAAAATCCTAGCCAAAACAATTAGGCAAGAAAAAGAAAAAAAGGCATTAGAAAAGAAATTAGAAAAGAAAACATTAAATTATCTCTGTTTGCAGATGATATGATCTTTTATATAGAAAGCCCTAAAGATGCCACACAAAAAAAGCTGTTAGGTTAATAGACCAATTCAATAAAATTGCAAGATACAAAATTAATATTCAAAACTTTGTTACATTTCTATACACTAACAACAAACTATTTGAAAGAGAAATAAAGCAAAGACTTCTTTTATGATAGCATCAAAAAGAAAATTCTTAAGAATAAATGTAAACAAGAAGGTGAAAGATCTGTACAATGAAGCTTTTAAGACATTATTGAAAGAAATTGAAGAAGACACAAATAAATGGAAAGATATTCCATGTTTGTGGACTGCAAGAAATCAATATTGTTAAAATGTCCATAATACACAAAGCCATCTATAGATTCAATGCAATCCCTATAAAAATTCCAATGGCATTCTCCCAAGTAATAGAAAAAACAACCCTAAAATGTGAATGTAATCACACACAAAAAAACATGAATAGTCAAAGCAATTTTAAAAAAGAACAAAGATGGGGGCTCCACTCTTACTGATTTCAAACTATACTATGAAGTGATACTAATTAAAACAGTATAATGATGATATAAAAACACACATATAAAATAGATAAACAACTAGAATACTAGCAAAGCTGAAAATGTGTTCTTTGAAAATATTAACAAAAATGATAATCCCCTGTTAAGACTGGTCAGTAAGAGAAAACACAAATTATCTATAACAGGAATGAAAGAAGTAACAAGGAATAACAAGGAAATCCTATGAACAACATTATGCCAATAAATTGTGGAAAATGCAATTTACCCAAACAGAAACAATAAAAAATAGAATATTACTCTATCTGTTAAAGAAATTGTATTAATCATTAAAAATTCTTCATAAAGTAAACTCCAGACACACATGATTTAAATGGTAAATTTATCAAGGATTTAGTGAACAAATAATATCCCACAGTATACAAAATATTTCAGAAACCATAGACAAAAGTATTTCCTAAATGATTTTTCTGGAGCCCAACATAATCCTAACACCAATAGGAGACCAATATCTTTAATGAATGCTGATACCAAAATTTTTAAAATATTATAAATCATATTGAGTGACATATTTTAAAAATCATAATGGAGTTTAATTTATTCCAGGAATGTAAGCTTGAGTTAACATTCAAAAATCACTCCATGTAATTCAACATTTTAGAGTAATTAAAGAGATGAAGAAAAAGCACTTGAGATTAAAAAAAAAAAAACTCTCATCAAACTCGTAGTAGAAGGGAACTCCCCCAAATTGCTCAAGGGCACCTAAAAATACCTATAGTTGATATACTTAATGGTGAAAGGCAGAGTGCTTTCCCCTAAGATCAGAAACATTGCAAGTTAAGTACTATTTGACCAAATGATTTTAGTACTGTATACGAGTTCTTGTCCAGTGTAACAAGTCAAAAAGAAATAAAAGGCATAAAATTTGAACAGTTAGAAGAATACTTGCTTTATGCTCAGGCATCCTGAGATATTCTAAAACATCCTAAGAAGTCTCCCCCAAAAAATCAACTAATAATTGATTAACATTGCAGAATACAAGTTCACTATGTAAAAAACTCAGTGTATTTCTATATATTGGAGGTAAAATTTTTAATAACACCAGTTATAACTGAAAACAAAAATAAAACACTTAAGAAATATTAAGTGTTAATGAAATATTTTCAAGACTTCTACACAGAAATTTGTAAAACATTGCAGAGAGAAACTGAATAATATCTAAATAAATAAATATGGTCATGGATGGAAAGGTATAAAAAATTTTAAGATGTCAGCTTTCCCTCAAATCATGTTATGGACTCAATATGCTCCCAATTAAAATGCTAAAAGGATTTTATTTCTAGATATTGATATTCGTGTCAAGATCTATAGATCTATAGATTTTCATATATGAAAATAGCCAAAAATAAAAAAGTATAGGACTAACACTACTTGATTTCACATATAACTTCCATAATCAAAACATTAGTGTGTATATTCATATGTATATATGAATATGTTTATGACTATATATATTCCTAGTCTTGTCACACGTATTTGATCTACTGATTTTTGACAAAGGCACCAATGTAATTTGATAAGGAATGAATGGTCACTTAGAAAAATGGTGCTGAAGCAACTGAATTTATAGATGGAATAAGGTAACCTTTGACTTTACCTCATACCATATAAAACATTAATTTGAGATAGATCATAAATCTAAACATTAAAACTAAAATTATAAAATTTCTAGAAACAATAGAAGATATTCTCTGTGACCTTGTGGTAGGCAAAGACTTCTTTAAAGGAACCTAAAAAGCATAATTCATGAAAGAAAAGCTGATTAACTGGACATCAAAATCTGCTTTTTGAAAGACATTGTCAAGAAAATAAAAGACAAGCTGCAGACTGGGAGAAAATATATGCAACTTATGTATCTGACAGAGGACTCTTACCCAAATTTATAAAAGAAATTCTTACAGCTCAGTAATAAGAAGACAAACAACCCAGTTAAAAATGAGCAAAGATTTGATCAGACTCTCCGCAAAGAATAATCAATAAACAAAGGGAAAGTCACATGACATCATTAGTAATTAAGAAAATACAAACTAAAACTGCAGATTTCGCTTCACCCCAAACTACAGTGACAAAAATGAAAAACCTTGACCACACCAAATGTTGACAAGTATGTGGACCAACTAAGCACTTCTTATTGCTGTTGGAAGTGCAAAATTATACAGCCGCTTTGTAAAAATATGTAGTCATTCCTTGTAAATTTATACACCTGACATATGAATCAACAATCCATCCCTAGGTAATTACTGTAGAGGAATAAAAACATATGTCAAAAACGAAAGAGCAAAACTTTCATGCAAATGTTTATAGCAGTTTTATTCATAATAGCTAAAACCTGAAAACGTTAGGAAACGCTTTTTAAAAATGTTTTAGTTCTTTCAGGAAAAAAAAAGCCTGGAACTTTTTAATAAAAATTAATAGTTAAGAATTTTCACCAGAGGGTGGGGGGAGAGGGGAGGTAGACAGGGGAAAAAATTTAAATTATTTCTTCAGTTAAAATAAATAAATAAATAACATTTTAAAAAATAATTTTCAGTGGATATAATGAACATATAAAAGTATTTCTTAATATATTATTTACACATTCTCTAGTTTTAAACATTCTAAAAAAAATTTGTAGTAGATGGCAGGGTCACAGGGTGCAGCTGATTCCATGCCTCACTCTTTTTTTTACCAAATCTTAGGTCGTAAGAATGAATTAACGCATGTTTTATTTTAACACGGTTTTCTTTCTTTAAGGGAGACTTGTTCCAAAAGAATCAATGAAAATTACTGAATAACAATTTAGATAAATATATGATGCGAAAGAGATTTCATAAATCCAGTGAAATAGATCTCAGAATCCAGTAGTTGAAGTTTTCATATTTATTACCTGATTTATATGAGATAGAATTTTACCAGAGTAAATGAGAACAGGAAGTATAAGGATTTTTCCAATAGCAAAATCACATAGCTTATCATCTCTCCGAACTCAGACATGGACAAAATGTAATTATCCATCAATGTTATACACATACGTTGTCTGGAGTACATAGCCTGTTGTCTGAAAACAGAGGAGGCACCTCCAGCAGTGTAATCCCCCACTGTCTTCAAGGTAAAAATTCCAAATATCTATCTCGATGGCACCTGTCTCTCCAACAAAATTTCCCGCAACTGCTCTGCTTGCACTCTAAAATGAACCACAGTAAACCACAGAATATTAGCTCTTTGGTTACCTGACCCTGTATGGCACTATTAATTTGCCCAATTGTTCACATTTTTTTTACACTCTATTGATATATAATATGCACTTGTTGGCCTTCCACAATAGTCTGAAAGCTCCTGGAGTACAGAGACCATTTCTTTTCTTATCTACTAACGCAGATAGATTGTATGGTACGCAATCAACGTTCAATAATCATTTGTCAGTGAAGGAATAAAGACATGTGTGCTACATCAAAAGTTTTATTTTCTCCAGAATTGTCCAGTCCAAGTGGAATCCTGACAAATCTGAATTTCTGACAATCCTTTGAATTACCTTACCATTCTGAAAAGATCAGAATTTATATAAATCTGCTCTTTGAATATACTTGCCAGTGATGCATATGGATAACTTTCAGTGACCAGGTGATTCTTTTTTATCTCTTCCAGGTGCCCTATACTATAATAGTAAACATCGTAAGTGCCTGCATTTCAGTGATTGGTCTGTTTTTACTATTACTTGAGTTTTTACTATTCCATTTAAGTTCAAGCATTCCTCTCTGGCCACACGTAAGTACCATGTTTCTATGAGAATTTCATTACAAATTTAGAATTACATATTAAATTATTTGGTGAGTGATCAAAATATTTAAGTATTATGCAAGATATGGCAGTGACCTTCATCTTTAATTGACTCTGTCATATATACCTACTACAAATGTGGTTCAAACTACAGGTTATATTCCTGAACCGAGGATCACCCAAAACCTCAACCGAATGGAATGTATAATAAATACTAATAGATGTATTTTGAGTGATTTAGCATTATATTCAATTCTGTCCCCATCTGGTAGCCAAGATATTTTTATGATGGCTCAGTTTCCAAGTACCAGCATCTCTGAAGCCAGTTTTCCCAGATTAATTATAAAAGTTTATTATAGCAGGAAAGAAGAAAATAAGAAGGTATCCTTATGCATTTGTGATAAATGTCAGGGCTGTACAGATGAAATAAAGCTAAACTCTGTACATGTGCATAATCTGGAACACATGTGCACTCAGTTCGGTATGCACATGACTATGTGGACATCTGTGCACTGCCTGCTTTTTGTCTGTCTGTCTGTCAGCAGGTCTATATGAGTGTTTAAGTGTGTTTGTGTTTGTGCTTCAGCATCTGTGTACATGTGTTTCTGTGCACGTCAGACTGTGGATACATATGCACTTACCTACATAGGTTTGTTGGTATGAGAGGAGGAGGACCTAGGAGATGGGTGTCATTGCTAAACAAGTTGGGTAGAAATGGAAGCTACAGTTTCCGAAACTATCTTTATGGATCCCTCTTCCTGTATCCTATCGACCCAGCGCTTGACAGACATCAATAGAGCTGGTCCTTTGGCCAAGACCTAGAAACCGACTTTTCTTAATCGAGCCCATTGGATGTTGCGTATTTTTAAATTCCTAGCCTCAGTCAGTAAGCTTTCCTTACTTCCAACATCCCAAACTCTTGGTTAATTAGCTAGTTCCAAAGCACACGTTGGTTTGCATTTTGCTGAGTTTTTCTTATTTCTACATGGCTTTGGAAGGGATTTGACAGCAACTGAGACTGCAGATCTCCTCAGGGAATTATTTATGTTTCTGATTCAATTAAAGAAACACACTCAGAAATGTTAAGCTACTTGCTCAAGGTCACAAGGCTATTCACGTGCAGAATATTTATTCTAATTGAAGATGGTATAACTTTAAAGTAATTTCTTTATGCAAAATTGAAACCTAACAGAAATCAATTAAATGGCACATCAAAGAACCATCTTATTGCTGTAGGGAATGCTAATATTTTATGACACATACCCTGAAAGATACCTTTAACTAAAATCTAAAATAAATATAAACTTCCAGATATTACTAAGATTATTTTTGCCTAACAGGAATGTCTCATTTTACTGGATTGGAGTACAATTATAATCCTAATTCTTTCATTTTTCCAGTTCATCTCTTGAACCACCAATGTTTATATTAGCAAGAAATGCAGGATGTTCTTCTTGAGCCCCCTTCCATGATGACTCTCTCAAATTATTCAGGAATATCGGGAGTCAAAAGTTCAATACCGACTCCAAACCTGTAGTTGATAGAACTCTGGAGAGTCTCAGCAGTGCGCCAACATGCCCATAATTTCCACTACCATGGCTTCAGTTACTATTAAATGGTATTAATACTGAAAACTGATCCCAACAGCTCATGGTGGCCTTGTCACAAAGGTGCTTTGGGTCCTTCAGGCTTGGGTTTCCAATGATAGATTTTTGTATTTTTGTACACAACTCAACTATCCTGCAAGGATACAGGTCTGTTGGGGCTTATAGTCAGAGGCACAATGCCAGCAGGGAACCACCTACCTCCTAACAACAGGTCTAATTTTAAACAAGTTCTATTAAATAAGTTCCATAACACTGAACCTCAAGGTTTTCCCAATTCCATCTTCTCTAGAGGTTTATTGGCCTCACTGAAAATTTGCTGACCTTATCCACAACAACAAACCAGAAAACACAATCAATGATCTCTTCCATTTGTCAGAAATTTATGTTTATCCACAATAATTATCGATCATCATTATGATCAAGAAAAATATGTATGAATAACCATAGTTGTTGAGGGTAGAGATATATTGAGTAGGTTTTTTCTTCTATTTTTTATCTTATTGCAATTTTATATACCTTTATTTTTAAAGTGTTAATATACAAAGATCTCTAAGGAATGTACATTTTCTTTTTGGAAACAGAGAAGTGGTATCATACTTTCACAATATTTGTTCCTATTCACCTTCGTGGAGTTGTTTGTGACATGTACGGTGATCCATTGGGCATACAGAGCGAAATATAGAAGGTAATAAAGATGTGGTAAGTGTCTCATTTCTCTTTTGGTTAATCAGAAGATATTGGTTTCTATTTAAACCCTGTTTGAAGAAGATTTTGATATGAATTAAGTATAAATAGTGCTTCTGTAAGCTGTGATTATAGGTAGTTGAAAACACTCTGCACTATTGTGTAGTATATGGCTTTCTATACAAGAAGGTAAATACTTTGCCCTAGACAAAGGTGGTTTTTATTACAAGATGTTTTTATGTTCACACCTCATGAGAGAATAAGATAGAAGATATATGATTTTTCTGGCTCAGGTCTGTTTAATTCAGCAGATATTCCAGGGGATTAAACAAAACCTATGGAGGTTGTTGCCAGACACAGGGATAAGAGAATTCTGAAGTTTCATGCCTTTAATTCTCAAAATTTGAGAGAAAATATTGAATATCAAAGTGTAGGGCATTTAGTGTTTTCAGAAACCAAAATTTTGAAGTACTAACTGAGAAGCTGGAAAAGTTGGTAAAAAAAAAAAAATTTCAAAAACATTTCCTCCACATCTACTACTTCCTGTCTAAAGGAATTTTATCTCCAATTGACCTTACTATCACTAAATCAAAGAACTTTGGTGAATGATACATCTTCCCCAGTACTCAACAACAGGCCCAGCCTTAAGTATCAATGTGATCTTAAGAACAACCTCTAGAAGGAGCACAAGTTAACAGAAAGGAGAGAATCATTTGTTTATATATCCTAGATCAGATACATAGGGAGATTTAGGAAATAATAGGAAAGAATCAGAATGCCGAAGACTTGGGAGTCTTAGAGCAGAAGAAGGAAAAGGAAAATTGAGACAAAAGAGGGAAAGAGATGCTGACAGATCCTGTTCTCAAATATTCCTGGTTCTAGGACTTCATGTGTACTTGAACAAAGTCATCTATACCCTGATAATATTTTCCTCCACTTTGAGTATCTGTTAGGAATACTCATTGAAACTCATTCATACTAAAGTATGAATGACTGAGATGAAGTCAATCATTTTTCTGATAAGAGAATGGGAATGAGAGCAAAATGACTAAAAAATAAAGAAATGGAAGAAGCCCAAGGAAAATTTAGGTCTAAGCCATGAGGTGGGGCAAGAATGACATGGGTAAATCTCAGCATTTAAAAGCTACACCCAAGAGTATTCAGTTTTGTTTCTAGCAAAAGTGTCATCATGTAGAATGTATGATGATAGGAAACATAGAACACCAGACTACAAGAAAACTTCCTCAAAGCTAAGCAGGGTCAGGCCTGGTTAGTAGCTGGATGGGAGACCACCTAGAAAGACCAGGTACTGTAGATGTAAAAAAAATAAAAATAAAAAATAAATAAGGGATTGTAAACTGACAAGGTCCTTGCAATCTGTGAGGTCAACCAAGGGTTGCCTTGCCAGAAAGAAAAGAGAGAGAGAGAGAGAGAGAGAGAGAGAGAGAGAGAGAGAGAGAGAGAGAGA
>PVKZ01007989.1:0-18809 GCA_004027375.1 Macroglossus sobrinus | reverse complement strand
TTAGTGGGTGGATGGATGGATGGATGGATGGATGGATGGATGGATGGGTGGATGCGTGGATGGATGGATGGATGCGTGGATGGATGGATGGATGGGTGGATGCATAGATGGATGGGTGGATGGATGGGTGGATGGATGGATGGGTGGGTGGGTGGATGGATAGGTGGTGGATAGATGCATGGGTGGATGGATGGGTGAATGGTAGAGTGGGTGGGTGGCAGGTGGATGACTAGTGGGAGAAAAAGGAATGCATGAATAAACAAGCAGGCAGGAGAACAGATGAGTTGGTGGGAACAAATGGGCTTTAGAGTTCAGATCCTGCCTTAGCCACTTACTTAGCCACTCACTTCATTCTTAGGCACCCATTAGCTCACTTGAAAAGGGGGGCGAGTAATATCTACCTCATGGCCTTGCTCCGAGCTTCAGTTAGATGCCACACCTAAAAGTTTCTGCGACATGCAGAATGGCACACAGATGCTGGATAGTGTCACAATGAAAACTAACCACAAGGCTCTGCCACCGTTGTCAGGCCTGGGTGACACCGCGTTTCGGATGTGGCGGCTGCAGGAGGAAGGTTGGGGACCCTGTGGTGGAGCTGGATGTGCACAGATCTGGTTTTGGGGGGGCATCAGTCAGTGAACTGGGGAGCGGGGAGCCACGCCTGCATCCCCTGTGCCAACCCCAGACCCACGTGCGTGGAACGCACACCCCGCCCCACCCCGCACGTCTCCTGCCTCACACTGGGCCCCCGGCCCTGCCTCTCAGGGCTGCACAGAACAGTTCGATTGTCGAGCTCCCGGTTCGCAGCTTCCGGCTGGGGAAGTGCCAGTGCGATGATAATTGCAAACGGTCACGTATTGCTATGAGGGTCTCAAACTCAGAGCCCAGGTGGGCAAGGACAGGTGAGGCAGAGTAGGGGGGGTCACGCTGAACGAGGACGCACACCCCATGTCCACAGCGGGCAGCTGACAGCGGTCCAGAAGCTGCCAGGTGTGAGCTGCAGAAAAACCAGAAACTCTGGCCATTCAGTGTGGCGGCTCGAAGCCTGGGCCCAGCACTGACCGCCCGGGTCCCCGGGTGTCGGTTACCTGCTCTGACCTCGGTTTCCTTCCCCTAGTAACAGGCGCTGAAAGGACCGAATGCTCGAATGTGGGAAAGCAGGGAGGAGACAGCCAGGCACTCGTAAGCCCCGGGCAGAGCTGGCCGACCACTCACGGGGCTCACCATTCTGAAACATGGACGAGCATTGAACATTTCTAAAAGACATCTCGCCACGGGCTGGGAGTTTCACCTCTGCTCTAAAAACGTTCCGCGTCACTACGATCCAGGCTTGTCCCCGCGTGTGCCCCCCGCCCTCGATGCGAGGGGACCTCTCTCCATCATTCAGGTGTACCCGGAGGGAGAGAGGGAGGGGCCGGCATGCCCCCTCATCCCGCTGGGAGCCCCAGTCCGCCCAGAAGGGTCCGACATCCTGCTTCCTCCCCGCCCTCCAGCACACTCCGAGCCACGTCACAGAGTGTACCCTCCGACCGTGGAGAGTTAAGTCCCCAGTATTTGGTGTGTCATGATGATCAAAATTACATGACCAACAAAACTACAGTAACACAAGTAAAGTGTTCTGATTTAAGAGTTCTCATCGCGAGAAAACTCGTCCGTCTTGGGATGTCAGTGACACACGGCCACGGCCGGCACGTGTTGAGGTCCCTACGGTATGCCAACACTGGGCTGCTGCTCCCCTCACGTAATATTTACGTTCCCCAACTGTCCCCGTTTTATTGATGAAGAAACTGAGGCTGAGGCAAAGCAGGCTCCCGAGTTGGTGAGAGGCGGTGCTTGGATTTGAGCCCCAATGACTGGTCCCTGCTGGCTGTCCCCTGCTGGCACTGCCTCTAGGTGCCACTGAAAAGGCACAACACACAATACACGACACATAGGACCCGTGTCACCTGCCCTCGCCCACACCCCAGCACACGGCGAACCCCGCTGAGGCCCTGGACGGCCCGGCCGACCCACGTGTTGCTTTGTCTCTCCGAACTCCAGAAGCGGAGCGAGTGGGGTCACGCTCATTGTTGACACAGCGAAATTAATTCCTGCGGCCGCTCCCCGCCCCCCACGCCGGGCCCCCGTCCCGGCCGCTCCCGGGGGTGCTGACATGTGGCTGCTGACGGGCGCTCCTGAAATGCCAGCTCGCATCTCTCATCATTAATTTCTTTCTAAATGTCATTAGTAATTGTTCCTGCTCGACCGAAGATGCAGCCTGGGGCCCCGTTCTGGCGGGGGCCGGGCACCCCGGGCCACGCCGGGCCCTGCATTCTCGGGGCGGCGGCCGGCCTCGCTCCCCACGGGAGACAGAGACACAGAGCAGGCCGCGCTTGCAACACGGACCAGAGAGAGGCCCGTCCGTCACGGTGCTGGGGTGGGCGGCTCCACGCTCACGCTCTGCAGCCAGGGTTCAGACCCCACCTCGGCCGTGGCACTGCCATCTCCCCAACCGCGAAACGGGGAGAAAGTAGCACCGGCCTCGGAGAATGGTCCCGAGGATGGAACAGGCCGGTCAGCCCGTGCCTGGCTCGGCCCTGCCGTGACGAGCTGAGTGACAGGACACCGTGTGCGATAGTGGAGCAGCCACGGCTCTACCCCAACACTGCCCCCAGCGACCCCCGTCCCACTAGACTGACACGGCACCCCCACATGACGCTTCGGGGGGGGGGGTGGCGCTGGCCCGCCATCCAGGGGAGACCGGGGTGTCTCAGAGAAGCGGTCCCACACCCGGTCACCACGACAGCAAGGAGCCACTCTGAGACTCGCCCCGGCCCCCCAAGGCCGGGCGTCCCTCCCGTAGGCCGACCACGTCTTCTCTCTAAGTCTGGGGGAGCAGGGCTGTGCGTGGTGCCAACCTCTGGGGGCCCCCCCGAACAGCACCTGCTGTTCCCAGCACCGTAGCTGTTTCTAGGAAACTGAAGGCATTTGGTCCCAGCTGGGACGGGGCTGGCGCGGGGCTGGGCTCGCACGCGCACAATAGCTCGAGGCTGCCGGCAGCTCCCGGCAGCACCCCCGCGCCCATCTGCCGCGATGGCACGGTGCCCCCGAAAGCGGGTTGGACCCCTGCCCTGGGGCATGAGTGACAGGCTCCAGTGGGCAGACGGGCAGCCTGAGGCCGACTCCCAGGGCCATCTCTGCCTGGAGCCAGGCCCTCGGGGGGGGGGCCCACAAAGTCCCCAGCTGGGCCTCCACACGCTTCATCGCTCGGGCGGGCTGGGCCCCCGGGGCTCGTGAGGGCCCAGACCCCGCCCTCCACGCACATCCCTCCTCTGCTCCCGTCTGCGCTGACCATGGCGGCCAGCGCTCCCCAGAGCCGGACGGCCATGGGCCCCAGGAATGGCGAGGCCTCCCAGCCACCCTCCGGAGCTCCTACCCCAGATGGTGAGCCCTGCCCACAGCACCCCGAGAGTCGTGGGCAGGCCCAGCACCTCGGCCTAGGGGCCAAGGACACAGACCTCAGAGTCAGGCTGTCTGCAGGCATGGTCCCCCACCTCTGGCTGCTGTGTGACCCCAGGGAGCTTCTGTGACATGAACATCAAAGGGTGTCTCATTCCTGGGGTCACCGTGAGGTCTCAAAAGCCTGTGCATGTGAAGAGGTGGGGTGCTCAGGAAGTGACCCTCGCTGGGGTGGACGTCCCAGGCTTGCACCCCAGGCCGTAGGAGCACAAGGCGTGGGGACGGCACCCACCCCGGTGTCCTCTGGAAGCAGACCCCATACCGCCCCACGTGGGCCCCTGGAGGCTCGGCCAGCACCGGGGCTGGCGGCCGGAGGAGACACGGGGTGCTGCTACTTATCGCCGAGCAGCCAAGGCCTTGCCCACCCCCAAACCCTAGGAGACAGAGGTGATGGTGCCCGGACACAGTGAGCAGGATGCGGAGCCCGGGTCCCGAGTGTCCCGTGGTGGCCTGTGGGGGCCTGGCTGGGGGGCCCTGCTGTGCCCAGCGGCTGTGTTACACGTCGCCCAGGACAGGAGGTAGGATGCTACAACCCCACACTGTGCTGAGTTAGCGTGCGCTGTGCTGCGTGGTTCCGCTAACGCATGAGAACACCCCTCCTGGCCGTCCTCGCCAGCCCACCGCTCCCCTCCCTGCGACACGGGGGACTCGGGCCCCGGCGCCCACGCACTGAGCACCTGCACACACGTCTAGCACACAGTAGGTGCTCAGTAAATACTCATGGGCCACGCGGAGCATATTCGTGCTGGACGGACAGAACGGATGTGCCAGTGATGATGTGGCCGAGCGCCCATGGCCGCCGGGCCACGGTCACGGTGATGACGACCACGGCTGACGCCCGCCACGCCCAGACTCCCAGCCGGACCTGGAGCCAAAGGGTTTTCAGTCACTGCCGCCTGCAGGCACCCCAACCTCCACAAGGAGGAGCCTGCCATTCCCCCCAACTACTGAGGCACGGGGTGGGTCGGTGACTTGCTCGGGTGACAGAGCCGCTCAGTTGTGGGGCTGGGGTTGAGGCCAGGCTGTCCATCCCTCGGTGTGGGCACAGCCTGCCCCACCGTGTCACCATCTCTGAGAGCATCCGCGCCGGGATCGGCAGGACACGCTAAGGGACCGTTCCCCGCCGTCCCCCACAGGAAGGCGTCTGACCCAAGGGCTTCACACACATGACCACCATCCCTCTTCCTGGGAGGTCTCTCTGTGCTTCACGGAGGAGGACACCGAGGCCAGGGGGAGGGGGTGCAGGTGTCAGTGACGGGCAGTGACGAGGGGGAGGGCGCACCCGGACAGGACACCAGGGCGAGCAGTGGGGACGTGGCTGCTGTCACCAGGCGCCTCCCTCGCACTCCCCGAGGCCAAGCCAGCGGGGCCCGCTGTCCCCGTGGCCCTGGGCGGCACGGACCGGCCGTCTTTAAGCCGGAAGGAGGAAGACGCCAATGCTCTCGGAAAGCTCAGCCAAAGAGTCAGATGCGAGGTGCGTGCCTCGAGCACGGCTCACTCTTAATTATCGTTGAGTTATAATTATCCGGCTGGATCAGACAACAGCGGCACAAAAAGGCGAGGGAACTGGCTGCCTGGTCACCCGTCTGGTGAGGACCGGGAATTCTGTGGATGGCCCTCAGCGTCCGCAGCTGGCAGCCCCCCTTCCTCCCCTGCTCCCGTTAGTGTTCTCCTTATCGTCCTACTTTCCAGAAACTAAAAATAATGGTAAAACACACGGTGATGGATGGCTGGCCGGCTGGCCGGCTGGCAGGCAAAGGGAGTCTCCACTCTCCAAAACCTCACGTTCAAGCGGCAACTCGGATGTGGACACAGTTATTACAATCTGTATTGGCAAAGGGATCTGAGTTTAAACCCAGGGCCGGCCACGCAGAAGGAGGGAGGGTCAGCAGAGGGTCCTCGGAGAGGGGACCAGCTGAGCTGGGCCCCGAAGCCCGAGGGGAGAAGTCACTCAGCAGGAGCACGGACGGGCAGGTGCGCGGGCATCCAGGGAGCCCCACCTGCCCGAGCAGGCAAGACGAGAACCGCCCGGCAGAACGACGCGAGGAGGCACAACCACCCGTCCGTCCTGCTCGCACCCTTTTGGCCCCACGGCCCTCTCCTCTGTTCCTGGGACACCCCGACTCTGCCCGTGCCTCTGCGCCTGACGGGCTGTTCCCTTTCCTGGAACAACCCCCACCCCCCACCCCGCACCTGCCACACCGGCTCCTTCTCAACCCTCAGTGCGCAGAAGACACACCAGCCGCCTTGAAGCGTCGACGTGAGTTTTCATTCCTCACATTCCCTTGCCTTTGTCTGCACACATGCACACACGCACATATGCACACGCATGCACACGTACACACATGTGCACATACGCACACACATACCCACATGCGCACACACACATATACCCATGCACATACAGTGCACACACATGCACACACACATGCACACACACATGCACACGCACACAGTGTGTGCACACACATATACCACATGCGCACACACGCACATACACCCACACACATGCATATACAGTGCACACACATGCACACACGCACACATGCGCACACACATATGCACACGCACGCAGTGTGTGCACACACATGCACATACATATACCACATGCGCACACACGCACACACACGTGTGCACACGTGCTTTTCTCCACCGCAACGCAGAGCTTTGCCATCGTCACTCCGCAAGCTGAAACGACCCAGTTCCTGCATTTACCGACTTCGCATGGGTTTCTCCCGTGGAGCGCCAGCTCTGCGAGCACAGCGCGTCCCGGCTGCATCCCGGGCCCGCGATGCGCCCGCAGTGGGCACCGAGCACCCGCCTGCCGGATGGAAGCGGCACGAGCGGGGGGCTCAGGCCCCAGCTCTCAGGGGGCCGGCGGGAAGCGTCCCAGAGGCGCCCAGAGCACGTCCCGGCTCACGCACGCCTCGTCCCTGGCCGGGAACCAGGACCCGCCCATCGGGATGGCTGCTGGGCGTCGCTGCTCGTTAGAACACCTCGCTCCACGCCTAATCAATGACAATCATTTAGCTGGAAGTGGCATCGTTAGGCGCACACAAGCAAACAGCAGGAGCTAATCCTTTAAATGCGCCCGCGCAACGCTGGGCCGGCCACTTTGCCACCACGGGCCGCTCAGGAAAGGCTCCCGGCAGCCGCTCGCGCTGTCGATGAGGGCGTCCGGGCCCCTGGGCACGGGGCAGCACCCATCGGGCCCGCGGGATGCCAGGAGACGCATTTTTCTGGCCGCAGCGCCCCACGGCAGCACCCGGCAGGGCCCAGCCCGCCACCAGCGCTGGGCTGGGGCGGCCGCACGCGGGCTCACGCCCTCGCCGGCTGCAGCAGCCTCCCAGGCTCCCCGCGTCCAGCTGCAGCCCAGCGAGCTAGGCCCTCGGCCCGGCTCCCGCAGGTCGGGCCCCAGGGTGCTCCCGCCTGGGTGGCCCGCCGGCAGGCTCCTCCCCGTCCCCTGCTGCCACCGCCTGCGCTGCGCTGCGCTGCCTGCCTGCACGGCCCAGCTACTGAAATAGTCTCCGGGTCCCCTGACGTGAAAGCTTTTTATAGTTCGGCACCACAGGCCTCATTTAAATCTATTAGCTCACAGAAACGGCAGTTCCTGTAAACTTCGGAGGGTTTTTGTTTGCCTTGGTGGCCCAGGCCGTTGGGCTCTGCACGTGGCTCTGCCATCGGCCGGTGGTGACCCCGGGCACATCGCTTAACCTCTGGGGGTCTCAGTTCCCGTATCTGCGGACGGGGCGAAGCGTGCCGACTCCGCGGGTTCTGCTGAGACGATCCACACAGAACGCCTGCGCAGGGGGTGACTCACGCAGGGGGGTGGCTCTCCTCTCCCATGCCCTGTTTCCAGGGGCTCTTGCCCACCATGCCCGAGGCTGCACCCCCCCACGCACTTCCTCAGTCATGATGAAGTGATTCAGGGAGGAGGCAGAGGTCATCCGTGCCCCACGGCTGTGGGCACAGAGGTGTCCACAGGGACTTAGACACAGCTGGGCTGCGTGGACAGAGCCCTGCCCGCCCCTCTGGTCAGTTCACCCTGGCAAGGGGCCCACAGGGCCCCAGGCCTTCACCTGCCAAGGCCCAAGGCTGGAAATGACATCATCTCACACCCCCGCCTCAGTCTGCACTCCGCGCCTCACCGAGCTCGGGCACAGCAAAGGAACGCGGGGTGCTGTGAAAGGCCAGGGCCGAAGCACCCCCAAATGTGTGAGGAGGGGGGGCTTGAAGCCCTGGCCTCTGCCCTGCCCACCCTGCCTCGCCCCGCACGCACGGCGCGCCCCGTGCCCAGCATGGGTCTCCCGTGCCCGTGGCCTTGAGACATGGCTACAGAGGAAGGACTCAGTCTCACCTTGTCCAAACTCAGGCCAGAAATCGTGAGATCACGGGGAGGCCCCAGTGGAGGGGACCCTAAAAAGGCCTCCGCCCTCCAAATGGCCAGTGCTCACAACACGCCAATAACAGTGACGCAAATGCTCATGATGACAGCATCTGCCAGGCTCTTCGTAGTGGCACCACTGTACCCAGGGCCTTGGACAACACAGGGACAATTAAAACCCCATGTTACACATAAGGAAACTGAGGCCCACGGCCGGTAAGTGATGGGGCAAGGCTTCACACAGAGAGCTGCTTTCCCAAAGACGGTGCTCCCCACACCCCCTGCCCCGGGTGGCATCTCAGACAAGTGCTGTGCGTGTGCACCTCCACCGACAGGGCCCCCCCCCACCCGTCACTCCTTCCACCTGGAGACAGACCCCTCCCCGTGCAGTGGACACTGGCAGTGTCGGCGAGCCACGCTCCCCTTCCCTCCCCTGCTGGCTCGTACCGGGCGGCCCCAGGGCAGCGGGGCTGGCCAGCCGACCGGAAGGCTCTAGAACCTGTCGCCTGTATGCTGGCTGTCACCTGCAGTCACTGTTCCTGCCTTAACTGGGTGCTCCTCGTGGCTACGTGTGCAGCCAAATCCCCGTCCTAAAGGCTCTGGTGAAATGCTGGGTGTGTCCGTCTCAGCAGGAAGGACGGGGTGTGGCGGCACTGGCCACCTGTCCCCCCCACCCCCCGCTCAGGAGCCAGGAAGTCGGCCACAGAGAGAACACATCGGAGCCGGGCAGAGGCGCAGAGGCACGGTGTCACCACGTCACAGGCTTGATAAAGGGACCCTCATTCCCGGGAACCAGACACCGAAAGCTCAGCCACACTTCCTGCTCTGGGCATCCAGAAGCCGCCCATTTGCCCCTGCCACCGTGAGGCCTGTCGTGCCGGAGCTACTGCTGGACAGTGACGCCCGAGCCGTGGCTGGCAGAGACCAAACGCCACGTCCTGAGCGTCTGCCTGTGACCAGGCGTCCCGGGGGCCTCTGGAGCAGCCCGAGGACCTGCTCCTCCTGACGAAGCATGAAACGCTTGAAAATGACCGTCCCCTCAGTTCCCCCGCAATCCAGCCGGGGCCCCTCCTGGCTCGCAGTGGGGCGGGCTCCCCGCCCCCACCCCCGCCTGGCACACTGCTCTCAGGGTGTGTGCGTGTGTGTGCACGTGTGTGCATATGCACGTGTGCATATGCATGTGCGCGCACGTGTGCACATGTGGATTCGCAAGTGTACATGCGTATGCGCGTGCACATGTGTGTGCATGTGTGTGCGTGCACATGTGTGTGTGTGAGAATGCACGCACACATGCTGAGACGAACCTTGTTTAGCCCTCCCTCTCTGCTCTCTGCTCCCCCCGCGTCCGGCCCCTGGCTGCCGTCGGCGTGTTCCCCGTCCCGGCATTTCCGTGGGCCTCCAGAAGGCCGTGGGCCCAGGTCCCAGGTCCCAGGTCCTGCCACTCGGCGGGAGCCGCGCGGCCAGCCTCCCTCACGCGGCTCCTCGGTCCCAGTGCTCGCTCTTCATTCCCGAGCAGCCGCCCGTCGCAGGCGGGCACCACCTCGGTCCGTCCGTTCACCGGCCCAGGGACAAGCAGGGGGCACGGTACACAGAGCCGCTGTCACGTTCGTGTGGCGGCTGTCGTGTGAGCGTGTTGTCTGGTCTCTCGGGTGGACACCGGGAGAGGGGCTGTGAGGTGGTAGGCTAACCACGTTTATGGGGAACTCACAAGCTCTTCCGCCGTGTGCCGTGTCATCCCGCGAGCCTCCCGACCGGCCTCCAACGCCCCGCCGGCACCGGCGGTGGCCGGGTTTCCGTTCTGGTCTTGGTCATTCTCATCAGCGCTCGGTGACACACGTCGTGGGTGTCTCTGACGACTGATGACGAGCGTCCCCACGTCCTTGGTGAAGCTCTCAAGTTCTCTGCTCATTTTTTAGCTGATTCCTCACTCCTCACTCTGGAGTTTTGAGACTTGAACTTGAAATGTTCTGGATCTCGGTCCTTCGTCAAGTATGTGATTTGCAAATATTTCCTTCCGGTCTGACTTTCATTCGCTTGGCAGTTGGGTCTTTCAAAGACTGAACCCCATACTCTTCGATGTGGAGTGTACATCGGGTAACACGTCTTCTCCACTTGGCTCCTCGCCACGGTGGGGGGTGGGACATCCAAACGCCTTCGCCGTCCTACAGCCCTGGCCGTGTGCGACCCCCTCACACGGCCCCCCATGCCCTGCACAGCCCCCCACACCCTGCGCTCAGCCACGCTCTGCCTGCAGCCGGCCCCGGCTCACGCTGACCACAGGGCCTGTGCGTGCCTCTTCCTTACCCTTTCCCTCTCCCTCTCCCTCTCCCCACCAGGCCCTAATGCCACCTCCTCGGAGAGGCCCTCCCTGATCACCCTCACGGGGCGTACCCCACCTCGCCCCGCTCCGTACTCTGGCCTGTTACTCGGTCTGTTTTCTCCTGTCGTCGACTGGCATTGGACAGCACCCCTCGGTGCCTCCAGAATGGGGGCCTGCGGGTGTTTCTGGGTCTCATTCACCCTCGCCTTGCCAGGTCCTCGATCTAGAACACAGCGGGCCCTCCGGACACATGCTTTGCACAGATGGAGAGCAAAGCGTAGTCCCCTTCCTGCTCCTAACCTGACCGTTCAGGACGTGGCCTCATTTGTCTGAGTCCTCAGCATTGTGGGCCACGTCCGGTGAACTCAGAATCAAACGGGGCTGGTGCCTCCCTCACCCCGGCCACCATGCTCCTGTTAACGCATCCTGAGAGCACAAGCCCCGGGGGCCGGCGTCACCGACCCAGGCCACACCGCACAGGGTCCAGCCCCACGTTTACGGGGCGAGAGAGCAGGTCAAGGCCCAGTCGTGACCCGGCCCTGCCCTGCGGCACCACTGAACCCCCACGCCCCGCTCCCAGGGGCGTAAACCCGCCCGCCCCCCGCCTCCGCTTAGTGACGGAAAACATCGGGCCTGAAAAACCCTCCTCTCAAAACACCAGGAAATTGCCATCCAGGCTACTTAGCGGAGCCCGTCATTTGCACAGATTTGGCATCGCCGCCACGCTCTCCATTTAAACGGTCTGTAATTAAAATCATTAATTGCAGAAAATAGTGCCTCGTTCAGGCTGTAATTTAGCGAGGTTCTTGGCATTCGAGGGCCTGCCCCAAAGGTTGACGGGGTGACCCAGGAAGCCGCCGGCGCACAGGGGCCGTTCCGGCGTGTGGCACCGTCTGCGGCGCAGGTGGCTGCCGCTGCCGTGAGACCCGCCGGGGGAAGCCGCAGCTCCCGCTGCTCCGCGTCGGGCGGTGGCCACGGACAGGGGGGCACGGGACACGCCTCGGGGACAGCGTGCAAAGCCATCGAGCGGAGCGGGCCTCGCCCTCTCGGGGGAGCAGGGGACACCCCTCGGGTACAGCCCGCAAAGCCAGCGAGCAGAGCGGGCCTCGCCCTCTCGGCACCCGGGACGGTGCAGAAGGACTCGGGGCCGAGCGAGCCCTCGGTTTAAGGAATCGTGTGGTTTGTGTGCACCGCTGGGTTTCAAGGAGGCCTGTCATCGGCTATAAAAAGCTCCAGGCGTCTGGGGACCCGGGGCCTATTTTGATAGCTGGGCCAGGCAGGTGAGGCAGGTGGGAGGTAGCTGAGGTGGCTCTCAGCCAGTGCACGAGCGAGGAGGCTCCCTGGATGCCACCGAGCTCCCTCTGGTCACATGACAGCGAGGGCACTGAGCTGTCCCCTCGGCCCTTAGCACAGAGGTGCTCGCTCAGATGTGGGTCACCCGGGAGTTGGCGGTGGGGCCCGGGTGGGGTCACTGCCTCGCTGGTGGCCGTGTGTAAGGGGAACCCCCTCTCTCTGGGGTTCCTGGGTGCATACATCCGTCCCCCACTGTGATGAGATGAATCTGTGTCACCGATACAGGGACCTACAAGGACTCAGGGGGGCAACGTGAAGAATGACAGGAAACAGGCTCTCCGACAAAGCGCCCAGGCGGGAAGGGGACCCTGACCGTCAGATACTGGACCCCGGAGACCTCCACACGCAGTCAGATACTGGACCCCCAGCTGTGTGACAGGTTGGGCCCGGCCTGGCTGTGGGGACCGGCTGCAGCACCGCGAGAAGGCCACACTGTGCCCCTTCGACCCCGGACGAAGGCCACCCCTGAGTGACCTCAGCCTCGTCCCTGAGGGTGGGTGGACCGCGGGGCACAGGGCTTGTACCTGCGTGGATGTGAGGGCAGGCAGACACACCCTGAGGGCTGATGGCAGGTGCCGGCCCTTGGGGTGTTAACACACACCAGCTCCTCACCCAGGCACGGGGCGGGATCCCCTCCCCCGCCCCTGTGAAACGGGGCACGGCCGCCACCTGCTCTGGCCACGGCAGCGAGAGCCGTGGGCAGGCGCGTCATTCCCCAGCGGGAGCTGTGAGAGCGGGTGCGTGAGGCACCTCACGCCCCCACACCCGCCTCGGCGACCAGAGGGTGGGCTTCCACGGGCCCAGGCCGCTGAGCGAGTGGGTTGAGCGGGGGTCCCGCCCCGCCAGCTGCCCGCACGGGGACCACGAACCACACGTCCAGCTCTGGCGCGTGAACACCCAGATGGGAGGGCATTTGTCACCGTAGCACGACCTTACCTGTGTCCCAGCTCAACCCGACACCCTCGCCACCTGCGGGCGGGGGCGGGACGCCGGGTGGGGGGCGGAGCAAGGGGCGGGGCGGCGCGGGGCGCCAGGCAGGGGGCGGGGCGGGGGCGGAGCGAGGGGCGGGGCGCCAGGCAGGGGGCGGGGCGGGGGGCGGAGCGAGGGGCGGGGCACTGACCTGCAGCTCTGTCTGGAAGAAGAACTTCTGCGGACACTGCGAGCAGTCGTAGATCTTGTCCTCCTGCCCGTGCACGGCGAAGATGTGCTGCTGCAGCTTGTTGGCCTGGACGAAGACTGCAGGGGACGCGGTCTCAGGGCGGGGCTCCGGGCGGGGCCCGGCCACCGCCCGCCCACGACCGCTCGCCCAGCACCCACGCGAGGCCCAGCAACCGGCTACTGGCCGCGCCGCTGGTGCCCAGGGGCGGCCGGAGCCGTCGGCTCCGACTCTGCCACTTACAAGTGTGCGACACAGGGCAAGTCACTTAACCTCTCGGGGCTCCATTTCCTCACCCCAGAAATGGGGGTCTTTAAAAATGCCTCGCTCGCCGAGTGGCTGGGAGGACCACGTGGGTTAATCCTGCACGACATCATTGTCGTGATTGTCTTTTGCCACGTGCGGGCCCCCCCAGCACAGCCCAGGCCCAGAGGCAGGCCGTGTGCTCGCCCCACTGCACACACGAGAAGCTGAGGTGCTGGGAATATTAAATGACTTGTCCTAGGCCCCCACCACGAGCAGGTGGCAGAGCCGAGACTGGAACCGAGCAGGCTTAGCGTAGCGTTGGGGACAACCCGGTGCTCGGCAAGCACGGAGCTCTATGCTCGTTCCTGAGCCAGTCGGCTCCCACAGGGGGGCTGCACCCTGGATCGGCGGGCTCGGCGGCTGCGGCCCCCACCTAGCCCACAAAGTGTGGTGACAACAGATCGGTGGGGGGGCCCGAGGCAGAAGGGGAAGAGGGCCCTGGGGAGCCCCCTGAAGGTGTGAGTGGAGGGCCCTGGGGAGCCCCCGGGTGTGGGTGGAGGGCCTTGCCCACAGCAGAGAGCCCCTTACCCTGGACCTGACACGAGCAGGGCGCACCCCGGCTGCAGCAGCAGGAGCCCGGCCCTGGGCGCCCGGAGGCAGCTGCGTGTCTGGGAGGGGGGCTCTTCAGAGAGCCCCTCCCGCCAGGCGCCCTCCCCAGGGTGGGCTTCCTGCCGCGGCAGACAGCAGATGTCGGGGGAGGCCGGGGACGGCCGGGAGCCCCGCGCACACCGGCTGCCATCTGGGCAGCAGGAGGGGGGGCGGGCAGAGCCCCTGAGACGTGCCTCGGGCTGGGACAGCCGCTCGCCTGGGCCGGCAGCCAGTCTGGGGGCTGGGGCTTGGCCGGCAGAGCCGCCCAACTCCTGCGGCCTGGAGCTCGGATGGAGCACGGCCTGCAACAGGCCGGGGGCAGGGGGAGCACCACTGGTGTTGGACAGAGCTGACGGTGCAAGGAGGTGAGCCTGGGGCCCAGGCAGGGACCCCTGAACCAGGGCTGGGGCGGAGTGGCTAAGGACTTGCAGCCCCTCAGTGCAGGGGTGAGGGGAGGACTAGGGAAGGGAGCCACCCCACTGGCCTCAGAGGGGTGGCCGGGGACCCAGGGGTGGGGTCGGGTCTGCACAGAGGCAGGCAGGGCGCTGTGGCTGGGGATCCCCTGGGACCTCCCCGTGAACCCCGGGTCCCTGTCCAGCCAGGAGCACAAGCGGAGGCCTAGCGAGCCAGGAGCCCCGCCCCCTCCCCACAGGACCCTTACCTGTGAAGCACACGGGGCACTTGAAGGTGCCGCCCATGCCCTCGAAGCTGTGCTCGATGAGGTGACACAGCAGCTTGGCCGGGGAGTCGAACGTCTGGTTGCACAGTTTACACTCGTGGTTGATGCCTTCCTCTGCAAGGGAACCAGGCCGGTCAGCGACCCTCACGCCACGTCCTCCGGCAGCAGCCCCTGGCCCCCGGCCCCTTCCCCGACCCCTGGAACCGGGGCTGGCGTGGGGGCCGCAGAGCCGAGCCCATCCCAGCCCCGCACGGCCCAGCCCTGAGGCGCACGGACCCCAGGGGCCTGGCCCCCCCACCACACACACACTTTGGCTCTCGAAAGCGTCATTTGCTGTGACTTCTCCTGCGGGTTCAGGGACACACAAGCTGTGCAGGCCACAGGCAACAGCTCGAACCCAAGACTGTGTCACATGGACAAGGCCCCAGCGTGGGGTCTACACAGAGAAGGGGATCTAACCAGGATTTTTAAAAGCCCAGGAGAATATTTACTGAGCACGTACTACGTGCCAGGCACCGAGCTGGGCCTTCTGTCGGGGGACGGAACAGGGAACACGCTTGCCCCGTTCCAGTGGGGAGGGGCGCGAGACGGAAAACAAACAGGGAGCCAATCACGACGCAGCGTCAGGGGGTGACGTGAGGACACGGGCAGCTCCCCAGGTAGGAGTCAGAACAGAGCCTCAGGTGAACACGAGCTAGGGAGCAAGGGGGCAGCGTGCCTGAGCTTAGGGGGCTGGGGACAAGGTGGAGGTGCTATCAGAGAGGGTGAGGGGTGCACATCACCTTTGAGGACTTTGAGGTTTTACTCTAAGAAGGACAGGCAGCCACTGGAAGATATCACCAGAAACACACAGACAGACAGACAGACAGACAGACCTCTCTTAAACTCTGAAACAGGTGGCCTATTTGGTGGCTCATTAAACAACGGGCGGACACCCTGCCCTGCTTCCAGGTCAGAACGTGGCTCCATCTCCCCACCCAGGAGCTGCCGTGACCCCCAAACCCTCACTCGAAGGTCGCAGGGAAGGGCGCGAGCCCCGGGGGCCAGAGGCACGGCCGTGTGGCACCCCCGTGGGGTTGGCAGGTGGCGTTCACATCCTGGCTTCCCGTCCTGTGGCCTGGGCGTCAGTTCACACTATAAGGGAGGGCCTGGCACCTGGACCAGTGTGACACAGCATCAGCAGGGGGTGGCAGAGAAGCGCACCGGCCGAAGGGCCACACCCCCCGGGGTTCGAACCTGGCGCTGCCACCTGCTGCGTGGTCCTGGGCCACGGGCAGCCCGTGCCTCAGTTGCTCCGTTTCTCAAATGCTTGTGGTCAGCCTCCCTCACCACCACGCACCTGTCCGAAGGGCCCACGCCCGGAATAGCGACACCACGGCGCGCCGGTGGTGAGGGGGAGCCGCCGGAGGCCTCGCTCGCCGGCGGGGTGCCCAATGGCACCGCCACGCTGGCAGGCAGCTGGGCAGCTTCTCAGGTGAGCGGGACACCTACATCCACACAAAGCCCCGCCCACGCACGTCTGCGGCCGCTGTGCTCAGAGCTGCTGAGCCTGGGAGGCAGCCCGGGCGCCCCTTGGCGGGTGACGGAACAAACCGGGACACCCCCGGCCGTGGGCCAGTATTCAGCCCTGGGCTAGCCAGCCGCGAAAGGACACGGAGGGGACACGAGCGCACGTCCCTAAGTGAGAGAGACCAGGCTGAAAAGGCCACGTGCTGCACGACATCATGCAAAAGCCAAAGCCGTGGGGACAATGAGGTCATGGGGACAATGAGGTCGGCGGCCACCAGCGGGGAGGGGCAGGAGGGATGGAAGGGGAAGCACGGAGCACCTCTAGGGCAGTGAGAAGACTCTGCGTGGGACCATAATGATGGGTGTGTGTCCTCACACCTTCCTCTAAACCCACAGAACGCACAGCGCCGAGGGTAAAGCCCCCCCAGGCAAAGCATGGACTCTGGGTGACTGTGACGGGCCAGCATAGGTCCATCTGTGCGTGCGCGCACACACACGCACGCACACATGCACGCACACATATGCGCACACACACATGCACACACATGCACGCAGTACACATGCACACACGCACATGTGTGTGCACACACACATGCACACACATGCATGCACATGCACACACACGCACGCACGCACACACACACACAGCACCGCTGTGGCCAGCAGCGCTGACAGGCTGTAGCAGGGGCCGTAAGGAACATCTCCGTACCCTGGCCTCTTGAGTTTTATTGCAAACCTAACACTGCTCCAAAAAAATAGGGTCTTTAAACACGAAGTCACCCCGGCCCCCACCCCCCGCCAAAACAGCCTTCCTCTTATCGCTGGCGTGAGAATTAAATCAGTTAATAATACTAATAATCAATAACGGGAAGAAACGGGGTTCTGACCCGCTGCCGACACACAGCGGGTGCTCGGCGAGAACGTTATCTGGGACAGCCAAGGACACGGCTCCCCCTCGGGGTCCCCCAGGGAACCCGCCTCACCGAACACGCCAGGTGCTCCGATCCGCCCTCGAAGACGAGCAGGAGGCAGCAGAGGGGCTCTGCCAGTGGCAAAGCACGAGCACAGATGGGCCGAGGCTCCTGGCCAGTCCCCGGGTCCCCAGGCCCTGGCAGGGGCTGGCGGGGACAGCGGGAGTCCCCCCGGCCCGGCCGCCCCCGCCGCCGAGGCGCACGGAGCCACGTGCGCGGGCAGGTGGGCCTGCCCCACATAGCCCCCCGGCGGGACTCTGCCGGCGTCTGCCGTGCCTCTGGATCCCGGCAAGTAGGCCACCCGCGCCCGACGGACACGCAGGCAGGTCTCCGTTTCTCTCAGCGGCAGAGGAGCTCGGTGACAGGTTTGGGGACAGGGCGAGCTCAGCACGCCCCCCATGTCCCCTGGGGAGGCTCTCGTCATAATAATTAGAGATGGCCTTGGTGTGGGGGGCAGCCTCAGAAGACCCCCACCTACCTCCTGCCCCATAAACGATGCTTCTCAGGACCTGGCACAGAGTATGGGTTCAAGGACCAAATGGATGAAGGGATGAATGGGTGAATGGATGGATGAATGAATGGATGAGACATCAACCTTACATACGGCCTCCCTATTAGAATGTGGAACCTCTTGGACATTCACGAGGCAGAGGGTACATGAAAATGTCAATTGCACAGCGATTTCTATTACAGTTTATAACAAATTTAATTTCTGAATTAACCCTGCTTGCTGGGTAAAGCATGTTTCTAGAGAAGAAAAAACTGGCTCAGAGAATTAGACCACTAGCCGAGGCCACGCAGCCAGAGGGGGTGGTCCTCTGAAGCCCTCCCTATCGGTATGCATTCCAACTGCACACCACCTCCAGGCAGCCTGCCCTGACTAGGCCAGCACGCACAGCCGCCCCTGGCTGGATTCATCTGACCACATCCTGTGAATCTTCCCGATGCTGGTGACCAGGCTGTGGGCACAGATGCTGTCTCCTCCTCATCCTCAGGCCCCTGAAGCTTCAGTCCCTGCACCCCCCAGGAGGGGCTTGGGAAACACTCACAGAGGAGAGCCACCCGCGGCCAGGCCCTCTCCCACGCCCACCAGAGCCTACCGCCTGGGCCGATGGCAGAGCAGGATCTCCGGCTCTCGGCCGAGCGGGGGCCTTCGTCCACCCGGCCATGCATGGGGGGGACGTGCCCATCTGACACACCAACACCGAGAGCACAAAGAAGGCCCCTGCAACTTATAAATCACGCCTGACAGGCACATTCCGTTCTCCGCGGGCCGAGCGATCCCTCAGCGGGTCCGCCCGGTGCACAGGTGCAGCTACGCCCGGCACCCACACTCAGAACTACGTGCACGGCCAGGCGGCCCCAGACTGCCACCAGCTGCCACCGAAGCCACCACAGCCCCCCGCCGGCTTCCCTGGGAGGTTCCGGGCTAATTAGATCAAAGGACCCCAGACAACAGCGTGCAGTGCCTGGTCCCCTTCTCAGCTCTCCCCCAAGTGCCGAACCTGGGGAGCTGGGAGAGGGGAAATGAAGGCCGAGGGGTCCCCACGGACCCGAGACGCGCTCCCCTCGGAGGCCGGACCCTCTGACCTATAGAGCTCCTCTGTGAAGGACGAGGCCAGGAGGCGCCCAGAGGGGTGTCCGCTGTGCGCACCTCTGCCCCCGAAACCACCCAGGAAAATGGGGGAGCGGGGGAGGGGCCGCCCTAGTTCGTGGGCGATGCTCCTTTGCACGCTGAGGCCCAAGGTGAGCGAGCCAGCCTGCGGATGCTGACAGAACTCTCCACCACTGTCACTGCCGCCCAGCGGGTGCCTACCACCTCTCATCCAGTCCCACGTTTCGGGGTGTGCAGGCAGCAGCACCCCAAGTCATTCAGGAAGAGCTTTTCTGACTTCCCTAAGATCGGGGCAGAATGCCAAAGCTGCTTGGGATCCACGGGCCTCCGCCTGAGGTGGGGTCTGCGGGGTCCGTGCGCTCACACGCACCCGGGGTGGCTATGGGGGGGTCCGTGCGCTCACACGCACCCGGGGTGGCTATGGGGGGGG
>PVKZ01007988.1:0-18820 GCA_004027375.1 Macroglossus sobrinus | reverse complement strand
TCCCTTTCCTTTCCTTTCTTTTTTCTCTTCTCTTCTCTTCTCTTCTCTTCTCTTCTCTTCTCTTCTCTTCTCTTCTCTTCTCTTCTCTTCCTCCCTCCCTTCTTTCCTCCCTTCCTTCCTTCCTTCCTTCCTTCCTTCCTTCCTTCCTTCCTTCCTTCAGCTTAATTCTTTACTATTTTTGTATGTAAAGGGTCAGTCATTTCTAGAAAAACTCATTTTTTACCTTAATGAAGTTTTTCTGCTTCAACTATTATAGGTTCAGTTTTCCAGTTTGCCAGGAGCGCTACAAATTTCAGCTTCACAAACAACAATGCATCAGGAATATTCACATTTGGTGCAAATCCTAGCACACCTGCAGCCTCAGCCCAGCCTTCTGGTTCAGGGGGCTTTCCATCAGCAGCATTTACACTGGGGTAAGAACTGTTTGTTGATATGGAGAATTTAACATGGTAAGGGTGTATGCATATGCATGAATGTATGTATGTTTTGTCTTTAAAATCACCAAAGTACTGTATAGTTTAGTTAAAATCAAGTACGTTCTCTAATATCAATTTACTATATTGCAGTTTTGAAGGATCATAGCCTAAGAAAAATAGCAGAGAGGTTGTGTGTGTGTTACAACAGAAAATGTGTTTACTTTAACATTGTCTTCCCCCCTCTCCCACCCCTTGTCACTGGTCACATATAGCATTCTACTATGATTCTAAAATTTTGTCTGTATCATGTCACATTTTGAAGTTTTCATTTTTCACAGGTCAAATGGGAAAAATATGTTCTCTTCTTCTGGAACTTCAGTTTCTGGTCGCAAGATAAAGACTGCTGTTAGACGCAGGAAATAAAGATCACAGTGGTGTTATACACAACAGTTTTAACAACAGCTGGTGCCCTACTTTCACATACTGGATTGTACTACATGTTGGGGTTATCTGAAGTCAGATCTGCCTAAGGACTTCTTTAATTTTGGAATTTTTCTCCTTTTTCCTTTCTTTACAGAAGCCCCACCCTCAACTCCCACCACCCTTAAAAAAAAAAAAAATAATAGCTAGACTGATGACTGATTCTTCAGCAAAAACATTTTATGATCCAGCAAGTTATGATTTGGCTTAGGCTGGCTGAATCCAGGAATAGAGCCCGCTCAGCAAATGGCTTTGTATAGAACTGCTGCGTGCACTGCTGTGTGCGTGGATATATGCGTTTATGGAATGCATTGAAATTGTAATTATATCTGAGGAATTCTGTATAGATTAGAGGATGTTGAAATGAATGATTTCTACGCTGAGTTTGTGCTGGTGTATGTGTGAAGTGAGTGAATTGGGTGTATTGTGCACTAAATTTTCTGATAGAGGAAGCCTGATTAAAGAATGGTCCATGCTAAGGACTTGTTAGATCTAGTTCCTTCTCCATTTAATAATTATATGCTATTTCTATATTTTCATTCTTCTATCACCTGTCTTGCCTTTTTCATTATTTTATTATGAAACGTGTGTAAATACAATTTTGTTTCTGTCCTTTTTGGCATAACATAAATCTGTGAACTTGAAATTTTAATTTTGTGTTAGAAATTTTTTGTTGTTTGTTTAGTCTTGTCTCAGATTTTATTATGTAAATCCCATTATTCAAAGTTGCCTAAATCCATTTGGAAATCTTTTAAAAAAAAATTGGGGATTCTTAAAGTGAATTTATTGGCTTTTCTGATCCAGTTTTGTTTGGACCAAAAACCAGTATTGTATAAAGTATTAAGCATATATTTTTATATTTACTGAAATGGACTGTGGTGACTTTGGATAATAAGGAAAAGTTTAATATTAAAGCCATGTTTATTACAGTATAATTAACATGTAAAACCATGGGATAAATGCCATCAATAAAAAATTATGAAATACTTTTTGTTCTAGTGTTAACTCTAGAAGGAAATCTTATAAAGTTTGATAATGGTCAGATGAGAAATTTCAAGGAATGCTTTTAAGTGATTTGGATAACTCTTAAGTGAAGAGGAGGTGTTTGACTTTACAGTATATAGAAAGTACCCTGCTTTTGTCTGGTGCTAGGACTCATGCCTACTTCACATATAAATTGGCATACCTTTTTAAAAGTTGAAAATAAACACACACGACCATTTGTTTGTGCTTGTATCTTCCTTGATAACTAGACACTGTTTAATGAGTTTTTAGAGATACATGCCCAAAGCAGGTCACAAAAACTTCATTTGTCCTTTTGTGTAATTCTTTTGGATTATATTACTGATTTTTTTTAAAAAAAGGTTTCTATGGTCCACAAAAGAACTCTTGAGGGACAGTTTTTGGTAATTTTATTCTTCAATTTGAACATATCAGTTATGTTGTGCTGACTTGCTGAATTTCTAGTTGGAGTCTAAATTCAGAACTTTAAAATGTTTAGCTTTTGTGTGTGTTTACATGAAAATATATTTTTCTTATTAAAAATATTTAGGCCATCATCAAATGCTGGTTTTGGTGTAGAAATTTTGTATTTGTAATATTTTATTAATATACATTTGACATGGGCCTGTTTGGGGGCAAATGGTGATGGTGAATATTGGAAGTAATGTTAAGAAGTTAATGCCTAACTCAATTTTAGGTTCATTCATTCTTACCCTTTCTCTAAATCCATATGGACGGGAGTTTTAGGCTTTCTACTCTGAGAAAGACTTTTTGTAAGAAATGCTAGAAATAATGTTTTAGTGCTTTTTTTTTTAAAACAAGTGGCTTCCATACTTAAAGGTGCCCTCTTGAAAATGAAATTCTCTGGCCCCCAAAATGAATCTCTAGGGCTGTATTCAGGACTTGAGACCTGTGTTTTCCATCTCAAGGCTGTAATTTTCAGGTTGTACATGGCAGCCCTGGAGTAGTACACTAATAGTGGCCGCTCTAAACTCCTCCACTCTATCCCTACTTTAACCCATCATAGGGTATCTCCTTACTTGACTGATTCAGACTACAGATCCACTTCTGATCCACTCCCTGTGGCTGTGACAGCAGCTTTGTGCAGGCTGGGGTTATATATTCTGTACACAAGTGAAAACTGAGGGCTGTTATAGAAGGAGGAAAATAAAAACCCACTTCTCATGCTGAACCAATGAGTCATTTTTACCTGAAAATCTCAAGGGAGGCAAGCCATATGCAGAAATATTGAATAGTCAGGTATATTTGTACAATTTGGTCAAGAGGATTGGTATAACTTGGTGGAATGTGTCAAATATATATTCTAGGACCTCATCAGATTCATTCACCTGACCTGGATAGGTTCCAAAAATCTGCCTCAAATAAGCACCCGGAAGACTTGCCAATTTAAGTGTTAGGTTGTTTTAGTGAATGATTTCAAGCATTAAGAAAATATAGTTCAATCTTTAAGCTACTTAATATTGGCTACAAATTCTCTCCTGAAATTGTTTAGTAATTAGGATTTTATTATTTGAAATAAGTGTTGGGCTAATTTTAACAATTTATAACCAGGCCTTAAACATCCTGATTTAGCCTAGGAAGAATTTGTATTTAATTATATTAGTTGTCATACATCCCCTGATGGGGGTACCTTCTGAGAAATGTTAGGCAATTTTGCTGTGTGCTTACACAAACCTGTATGGTATACTCTGTTGCTCCTAAGCTACAAACCTGTATACCATGTTACTGTATAGAGACTCAGTTGTATTCTATGTATGGGATACATGATGGCTATGATGTCACTAGGCAATAGGAATTTTCAGCTCTGTTGTAATCTTAAGTGATCACTGTTGTATATGTGGTTCATTGTTGACTGAAACATGTAGCACATTTCTGGGGCCTGTTTAAAATTTGAAACTCTGGAAACTATAAAGATTAGCTGGTGTGTTTAATGGAAACTGACAAATTTGGTATAAAGGAAATAGGCACATTGGGTCTAGCTGTACACACCACCTGTATGATCATGTCAAGAGTCTTCACTTCTCATAGGCAACTTTTTAAAACATCTCAGAAAGTCCACGGTAATTCCACAATATGTAGTTTGGGCTAACAAAATAGCACATCATCTATGGGACTCCGACCAGGCCATGGTTTAACTACATTTATCTACTACCTTTATCCTTCAAGGACCTGTTTTGTGTCCTGTCCTCTAGAGTTGTTTAACAGTTAGAATTAAGAAATGCTTTTAAGATGAGAACAAGGTTTAAATCTCCCAGCTGAGTCATTTACTAGCTACAAGACTTTGAATTTTTGATTCCTCGTAATATGGGTCCTTAATATCTTAATAGTTGGGGTGGATTAACAACTTTTAAGAACACAATTAGTTTAATATTAAGCTTAGTCATCTATGGGTAACTTTTGAATCCCAAAAAGCAGATGATTGTTTTGGTAGACCTATTTCTGAAAGCACTAGGGTTGATTGCTAGCCATTCTAAAGACAGAATGCTAGAAAAGCTATTTGGAAGCAAGGTCTCCTTTAGACAATTCTAGAGCAAACTTTCTCAAAGAAATGGGCAAGACGCAAATTCATTGGTGACCAAGTATTTATTGAGACAATACAAACTGGTGGCATACAAATTATTAAAAAGAGAATGTTGAATTTATAGGCAGGCTATCAGATACTGTTTGTGGGTCAAGTCCTACTATAATGTACTGCAAGGAAACAGTTTGAAATGCACTTCATCCAAGCAAGTACATATTGTAAAATGGGGGTGGGGAATGGCAAGTAATTGAAATAATTGTCAGATTTTAGGACTACTGTTATTTTAGAAATATCCTTCAAAAGAAACAAGTCTGTTTTTAATAGGGATAAAGGTAAAATGAAAATACTTAGTGTCTCTATTCCCCTCAAACTTTTATTCCCAAGTAGAAAATAAACTCCTTTCTAGTATACTGGATATACTTAAGCATAAGTTATTTAAGGGTACAAATCTTTCAGAGTCAAAATTTTTACCACCATCTGAAACAAAACACACTGAAGACTCACTTATAATTTTGACAAAGTGACCCTCAAATAGATGTTCTTTTCAATCCTAAATATTTGGATAAAATTGGAAGGGAAATATGTAGGAAAGAAGTAACTTCTGAAGCAGTCCAACACAAGTTATCAGTTGGGCAATATTGTAAAGGCTTGCTATCCAAATAAGTATTGGCTTAATTTCTGTAGTCAAATTTGTCTAAAAGTAAGGCTTGCTATCATTCACTTACCTATCCTAGGCCCAGCATGAATATTACTATGTGAGACTCTCAAGGTGCACCAGCCACTAGGGCTTTAGTAATGGGCACTGAAATTTTCTAGATGCCTAAGTTAGCTGCTCGTTCTGTGGCTTTATTTAGGCACATTCATTGAAATAGTATTCTTAGTCTGACTCCTAATTTTTGTTCCCTTATGTTGTAAAAGTGATGAATAATGTTTGTACTATGAAGACAAGTTTCTTCTTCCCTTTTTAGGCTAGAGCTTCAGCATTTCTATAAATGACATATTAAATAGAAAAGTGTTTTGAAAAGAGGGATTCTCCATTCTTTATGACCCCAGAGAAAAAATATGGCTTCCCACTGTTATGTCATTTTTTTTTTTTTTCAGTGATTTGGGAATCAAAATCTCTTCCTAGTGCTGAATTCATAAATAGAAAGACTTGGATTTTTTTGTTGTAAAAGCAGACAAAGTAATAATACTTACGTTTATTTTATAGGGCTATGTAGTATAACTTGAATCCTGAGATGGATAAAAATGAGCTTATATAGATAATGTGAATGACATATTATAGAAGATGTGAAGTATTTTAAGTATAGCAAACTACTACTTAATTTGCTTTTGTTTCACTATAAAAATAAGTAGCCTAGATGGTAAACCAATCAATTACCTGAGGGGAAATAATACATTCAAGATAAATAAGAGTTACATGACTGAAGGACATTTCAACTTGAATTCCCAATCACTGGCAAGAATAGTGTATACAGTAATGCTAATGTATAAGTGGTAAACTTATGTAACATTTCCTAATTTCTAGTCTAATAAAACTTTAGTTTTATTTATTTTTACTTACTGTGAAGGGCCATGACACTTAAATACTTTCCCAGAGGCTACAAGTGAATGATCTGTTTAATACTTTGACACACTTTAACTAATAGGCTTTCTGTAATGTTGGATTTAGTAAAAAATTATTTTGGAAAACATGGTTTATGAAGTTTTACAATAAAAAGGTATTAATAAGGACACTGTTAAAGTTTCTATACCATCAAATATGAACATTTGCAGTTTTTAAAAAAATCCACTTTAAAAATTGATAATGAAAATAAATGTCTTGCATTTGCTAATAAACCAAAACTAAATCCTAGATTGATCCTTGAAACTGTCCAACACAATTTAGTGTTTGTTTTTTTTTTTTTTAAGGTGGGGGTAGGAGATAATATCAGAGTTTGAGAAAATGCGTAAGAAACAAAACTTAGTTCAGGTATATCTCAGCATAGCTAACTGGGCCATTTAACAAAAGCATGCACACACACTTGAAACTCCACAACTCTGCTTCAATAGAATAAATAAAAATGGCAATACAAAAAGTATTCCTTTGCCTAACATTTTCCTCAAAACATCCGTGGCAAGCCCAAAATAAAAGCTTTTGGCCCATAGATCCAAAGACCTTAAAATGATGTTTGGAAATGCTACTCTTCCTTGTTTTAGAATAGTCCATAATGGGAAAATTGCTAATATTTCACAGGTTACAAATAGTTAATAATGAAATACTAAGATTATTTAACTCCTTGATGTCTCAAAAGTTATGGAACTATATAAAATATAAAAAGACTAATGTGAATATCTTGTGTATAAATAGAAGTTAATATTCAGAATACTGAAAAGCACTAATACTTTCTTCATGCTGCACACATACTGGGAATAATGTTTTACAGTAAATATGCAACAATTTGATGGAATTTTCCCCTACATATCGTTTGATTTCGGGCCCTAAAATACTTGCACGTGAATTTTTAGTTAAATTTACAGTGAAAAATTTACTCCCCGCCCCCATTAAAAGCAGTAACTAACTTACCTTTTCTTTAATAAATCAATATTAATATAGCAATAACAATACTTTTTCATCATCATGCAAACTTGCCCCCAAATACATGTTTATGCATTAAGAATAGTTGTAAAGTTACATCATTCCTACAGTAAACTGCAGTACAGATTTTAAAACTTCAGGTAAGGGAAGTGCTAGGCCTGTCTCACTTGCCCTTTTGCCTCTAACATATGCCTCCTGGGCTGGGAGATAAGTGGATTAGAGTTGTATCCTCACTCCCTCCCGGCAAAAAGCAAAGACATCTATTTCCCCAAGAAGTGTTAACTAAAATATGAATAATGTGTTTACAAAACACAACTGGATGTTTTCCATCATTTTGGGATAAACCAAAATAAAGTTTCATTTGGAGATTTCAAAGCTGAAAATGCTTTCAGCAAATTCTAATGCCTCAGATCTTAGCATATATTGTCCATTGTTGATTATAAAACCACTTGCCTTCTTTTCGATCTAAAATTTTAACACTTGAATTTAACAGGTTTTCTTCTGGCAAAGTTCTTTGGCATTCAAGTAAAATCAATACTTTCAGAATAGTCACCTGCATCACACTGGAGTGACTGCTTTAATTTCTAAATCATCAATTAATGTAACCCAGGGATACTGATGGCCTTGATACATAATTTAGTCTTGCCATTATTCCATAGAGTATGGAATTCAGGGCTTTCTAGGGGCATCATCTGACCCCATTTCTTTTTACCACAATGGTTCCGGCTACAATGTCATAGGCTGTTCGATTATGCTGAAAAAACAGCAGTGTGATGAAAGCAGGGAAAAAAGAAGCAATAGAAAAATTCTTGATCAAAGCTCGTATAGTGGACCTAAAATTAAAAAACAAAGCAAAAAATATCAGATAAATTGTATACCAACCACATACATTAACAGCATTCTATCAGGTTCAAAATATGTATTTAAAACATTCAAAGTACAGTTGAAAGAATTTTTACCTTTGTATCATATTATGATCAAACCATCTCAGGTAGTTCTAAAGACTTTATCAATATAAAAGACTAGAACTTTCACATTAAAAGCAGTAATATGGGACCTAAAGTTTATAGCATTTTGCCAGAATAAAGTACTATTCCCTCATCTTTTCTGTTGTCACTCATTCTTGTTTTTAGTATCTTCTAAACTGAGTATGTTTCCTGCAGTCCCATTTTCTTTCTATGAAGCACCAGCATTTTAAATTACTGTATATTCTTTTAGCAGCTTGTTCTTGTGGTATCCTGTGATTTAAAACAGCTTAAAAATTTTTTTCAGCAATAGCTTAGAATGGAGAATTATCCTACTTTATGTTAGATTTCTGCCTTTTAGTGCACTGAGAGACTATAGAAAAGCACTGCAGCTACGAGTATGGGCTCTGAATCCAGACTAGTTGGTTTCAGATCCATTTCTATCAGTCATTAATTGTATTCCACATCTGTAAAAAGGAGATAATAGTACCTATAGTACCTATCTTATAAAGTTAGGATTTAGTTAGTTAATACATATGCAGTGTTTATAAGAGGAGCTCAATAAACATTAGTCATTATTGACTCATTAAAATTAGTAGCCAGGATTATTATAAATGCAAAATTATAAGGAAATTTTGAGGATGTCAGCGAAATCAAAGCTTCTAGAGTCTTTCATTTATATTTCTTTATATAATAATCCAGCTCTGAATCATTCTGGCAATTATTCCTGCCAGTATCTTGTTTTGCTCAACTGATTACCACCTACTCACCTCCCCAACTTCCATTATCACTATTTGTACCTTCCCCTAGAGCCAGATGCCAACAGCTAGCCATGGGTACTAGGAGTATTACAAAAGGGTCGGGGGTGGGCAGAATGTGTGCATTCATAGTTATCAAAACTCTTACTGCCTATTCAAGACGGGATAACGACAGGCTCGGTGATGATCAGTAACTGACTCAATATCCATAGAGCTAGAGAATAATAAAGCTAGGCATGGAGTACTGACATACGTAGTATCAACACTCAAATCACTCATTATTGTGACTTTCATTTCATAAAATGTTTCTCTTGAAAATGTATACTGAAGAGGGGGTCTACAATCATTAATATAACTAAAAAATACTCAAACTTTGTTTTAAACTTAACATAAGCCTATTTACTTTATGCCATGAAGAAAAAATACGAACATCTTAAAAATACTATGTCAAATAGTATAACTTATGAATTACATTGATTACTATAAAGTATAACCACCACATATAAATGAATAGTATTCTATCAAGAAAGAACACTATCAAGAAAATAAAGCATTCTAAGTACATAGTGGATTAAGCTAAGGAAAGAACTTACGTTGTGATGCTAACATTTGAGGAAGGAATCACTAAAACCCGACTCGGTGCAATAAGCACTGATGTATCACATGTCACAACTCGAAGCCCCAGCAGGAACTTCCCTGGGGTAGCTCCACCTGCTCCCCAAATGCAAATTATCTAAGGAAAGAGGATAATTTAAAAATAATTTACTAACTCAACTATACCAATTTTAAAGGTAACTTTTCCTTTAAAGTAAGTTGCCATATTATTCGTGTCTTAAAAATTTCAAGTCAACTCTCACAGAATATCAAAAGTTAACCTTTTAATGCATTTCTGCAAGTCTCTAATGTCTTTAATAACATCAGATGTCTACTGTAATATTTCTCTATGACCCATTATATTTTTTAGCAAATTGTTTCTGTGAAAAAACATTTCAAGTTCCACAGTCAATTACAAGTATATTTTTGGACTATGAGACTGAAATATACTACAAAGAAATTATAAAATGTCTCCACTCAGAAAGTTGTTCTTTTTTTGTTTGTTTTTTAAAGCTGAGAAGTATTGTTAAAGAAAATCTTTTCATCTTGGGCTGATAATCTAAAGTTAGATTATTAAATATTAACATTTGCTGAAGTCAGTAGCTTACCTCATAGAAACAAACTAATAATCTGTATATAAGAGCCACAACCATCATTTTCTGCAAGTCTTCCATTGATGTGTCTTCATCTATTTCTTCTATTATATAATGCATAGCAAACTTAGAGATATCCCTATACAAAATAATAGTTTTGGGTTATTAAGAATTAGTTATCCGAGCAGTTGCATTTTTTGTTTCAGTTAGTATAAGTCATAAATTTTAACTGAAATTCTAACCAAATCTTTAGGTTTTCAACCAACTAGTTTTATAAAACATCCATTAGCTTATTCAACAAATAAGCAGCACTATCATAAGCAGGCATTGTACTAGCCCTGGGAATATAATTGTGAGCAAACTCAACATGGTCGCGGCTTTCATGGAGATTTTAACCATGCAGAGAAAGCAGAACAAAATAATAAAATGGGATGAGAACTTGTGAAGGCATCCTACAAATGACATTTTTGCTGAGATTTGAAGGATGAAGAGAATTTAGCCAGACTAATACGGGAGAAATATCTGAGGGACTACCAAGAAAGCAAGCCTTGGAACAAGAGTGTGATGGAAGATGTAAGCAGTTTGTTATCTCTCAAATACTAAGTATGAGGGTGACAGTGATTTAAGAAATAAGGGCATCTGTTAAACCACATGAAAATAAGACTTTATTCTGATGGCAATGAGAAACTACTGAAGGGTTTTAAGGCAGGAGAGGAACAAAATCAATTTATGGTTTCTTTGATTCTATATCAGAGATTGGAATGAGATAATACAGGAAACTGAGGTACCAGTTAGAAGACTTTTGCTGTAATGCAAACAGGAGATGACAGTAACTGGAGAAGCAATGATGAAGAAAAATGGCCTGACAGTGAAGAGGGAATGTTTTGGGCTATTCAGGAGATTCAACAGAAAGGAGTTGGTACTTGACTGGAAATGTAGGGGTAGGAGAGAGAGAGACAGAAAGGAATCACCGTAACACTCAGATTCCTGGCAAAGAATTTGACTACAAGGGTTTGTATCTTGACTGTCACTTACTACCTTCGTAACTTGGTCAATTCTGGGCTTCTTATAAACCCAAATTTCAATCTATAAAATGGAGGTATTAACCTCAAGTGGTGGTAGGATTAAATAAGAATCCATATAAAGAGATGAACTCAACCTATGTCTAGCATGTAGAAAGTACTTAGCAAGTGACAATTGCTATTATGATTATTAATCTGAAAAGATTATTATTCACATAAATGGATCACTTTGCAGTTCACTTGGAACTTGCCTGATAGTATAAACAATCATATTTGGAAATGTCATCTAGCTGATTATTAATATAGTTCATCTACCAAAAAATCTTTATGCCTAGTAAGAGGGAAATGAGTTCCTGGAGTAAGAAAAGAGTTGAATAAAATTAAACCGGGTTTGGAGGCTCTTTTTACCTAATTTTAATAGGTGAGAGCCCCATAGAATTAAACGTTTTTCTCTCTTTTGTAGTCATTTCTTAAAACCAACAAGAAAAAAAAAAATCAAATGACAAAGCTCTTATAAAGAAATCATGACACTGGCCACCAATTATCCCTGTAGTCACATGCAGGCATGAATATAATTTCAAAACAAGATCTTTAGACAGAAGGCATTAAAACCTTTCTGCAAATGGCCTTAACTTACTTTATTCCACTGAGATGCATAATGCTTAAGACAATGGTTGCTTTTATAAAGAAGAGAATAAAGAAATCCACCATTTCTGCCATAAATCTGTGGGCCAAGGATGGAATAACATACTCTCTGCCTGTAATTTAAAAAAAAAAAAAGTTATTTCACATATGCCTTAGAACCCAAGATAGGTAAACAAATGAAGAATGTAAAGTCAAGGTACAATTTGCTAATAAAATGTATAACTTTGCAGCAATCACTGTCATTGGCCCACTGACTCCACCAGTAGTACAATAATACATGTTATTAAAATACAGCAACATTATTTGTGAAAAGTTTAAAGTATGCTTTCACCTCAATATTTAAAAAATAATTTCACATATAAATTTATTTAAGGTACTCAACACATTTTACTAGGGTCTCCTAATAATAAGGAGAATCCAGGTGATCATAAACATATGACACAAAATTAAACATTTTAGTAAAAATCAAAGTGAAGTATAGACAATAAGTACAACGTAAATTCTTGTGTTCTTCATTTTAAAATCTATTGATTTAGTCTTCTTTCTATGTACTAAATTGATCTGTCACCCAAAATTCTAAATGGGATTAAGTTCAGAGTGGCTTATTCTTGTCCCATACATCTGTGGCTGAATAAAAACTCTAAATAATAAAAGTAACTAATGCGAAATATTCTAATTCCCATAAAGAACATACAATATACAAAATTATTCAGCCAGGACCCAGCCAGAGGTTCAGAACCTATTATTCATGTAAATCTCCTTTTATATCCACCAGTTCCACTGTCCCTAAAATATGGGTAACATGGAATACAATTAATATATTAATTCTATATTATCTATGTTATCTTCTATAATACATAGATAACATATAATAAAATCACGTCCGTATTATTTCCAGCATTATCAGTCAACTCCCCCTCCCCATCCCGCCATATAGGTTTGCCCTGAGAAAAACAAGCTTTGGATCTCATTCACAAGAACGAGGAAATCAAAGAGGGTGGTTCGAGGAGCAGAGATTTCTTTACAAGAGGAAACGATTAGTCTCAGGAGCAAGGTAATCTATTCCGAGTGCCAAGTGTAAAGGTATTAAAAGCCTCTCTGTATAGTGTTTAAGGCCTGAGCAGAAGATAGCTGAAGCACGCGGAGAAATACCAACTGGAGTAGGAGTAGCAGCAGCCGCAGCTACATGCTATAAACTTGCCTCTGGTACCCCATAGTTCCCAGAAGACCCTCGCCCAACCTCTGGCTCGCGCTTCTCACCTGCCTGGCGCCCATTCTCGCTCGGGGTTCGCGAAGGGGCGGCGGATCCCACTCTCGTCACTGGGGCGGCCCGGACGGACCCCTGCACGTGAGGAGCCCGAGGTCCCAGGCCCGCTACTGGAGCAGGGGTGGTGAAGCCGGGAGCCGCCCCCGAGTCAGGGCCGGCAGCCGCGGCGCTCAGGAAGTAGAAGGGGTTGTAATAGCCCAGCTGGAGGGGCGGCGGCGCCGCGGCCTGGGGGACAGCGGCGGCGCCGCCCGAGGGGTAGCTCGGCGGGGGCGGCTGGGGACTGCAGTAGGTTGGGAAGGCGGCCAGGCCGCTGTGCCAGGTAAGGTAGCCGCAGTAAGACTGCCACAGCCACTCGTGCACCTGCCGGGAGTACTCGCGGGCGCTTAGTCGCGCTGGCTTCTCCCGCGGGGCCGCGGCCTCCGGCGCCTCGCAGCCCGCCGGCTCCTGCAGACCCGCACCGGAGCTGGACGCCGCCTCCCCGCGCTTCCCAGGCTCGCGGGGCTGCTCCGACTCCTCAGCGGCGGCTGTAGTGGGCGCGAGGCCCGCGGGTGGGGGCCTGCCCGGGGCTTGGGGTTCGGCCGGCGGCTCGTCCTGGGGGCGTGGGGCAGCGGCGGCAGGAGGGCCTCTCAGGGAAGGGGCTGGCTCGTGGTCTCCTCCGCTGTCGCCCTGCCCAGGAGGACGGCCTCGGGCCTCCTCCGGCCCCTCTGCCATCGTCGCCTCAGCAGCACCCTCCGCTGTCTTGTCACTGCGCCGTATCCCTCCCCCACTAGCCCCTCCCCAACGGCGCCGTCGCCACCGCAGCAGCCACTGGCGTCAACAATCCGCCAGCGGAAGCGGAAACCCCACCCGTCCGCGGCGCCGCCGGCCGTGGGGCGGAGCGGGGCGGGGCGGGGCGTGCGAGGCAGGGCGGGGAAGTGGGGCTGGGCTTCTTGATGCTTGCTTGGGAAATCACTGGCTCATGGGTTTGCAGACCGTCACCGCCCTCCGCAACCCCTACGTGATTTTAATGTAGGTTTTAATGAAATCTAAGGCCCAAGGCTGCCCCAGATAATCCCACGGGATGTAGACTCAGGCTTACCCGGGAGAAATGGCTAATGGAGGAAGAGGATTTCCTAGAAAGGTCCCAGAGATCAGCGTTGCTTTTTCTCTTGCGGAGCCGCAATTGTTTTGCTCTCTGGGCACAGGGCTTGTTGCGTATTTCTGCCCGCATTCATTCCAGTTAACTAACTATCCTCGGCCATTTGTCCTCAGGAAAGTGTTACAAGACATAGGCCCTTAAGAAGTTAAGAAATTAATAACCAAACGGGGACATATGTCAAAAGTATGGCTCAGCTGCAGAGATTCATTGTAAGAGAAGGGACGAGGGATTATGCTGTTTTATGAACTAGACTCTCATTCTAGAACTAACCTGTGTCCGTAAAATCTTACTTTCCGTTGCCGTGGTCACAAGCTTACTACTTCAGCAAAGCTGTGCCTTTCCTCAAACCCAGTGTCTCTACCTTTGGTGCCTTTTCCTTTATTTTTTGTTAATGCAAGGCCCATTCATATCCCAGGGCTTGGGAGCCTTTTTTGAGTATCCCAGCCCAGGTATGATTTCCTCTTCTTCTGAACTATGTATAACACCTACATATTTATATTTTAATCTACTTTCCTATGTCATTAATTTGATTAAGTGATAGGAATATAGATATGTATCCCCAGTACCATAGAGAAAACCTACAGGGCCAAGTACTTTATGTGTACTTGCTAATACAGATGCAATAAAGTATTCTTACTGACTTTGCTTTTGGAGATATAAAAGTAAAATGTTTAACTTTTGCCCTTGAAAAAAAACTAATGCTTTAATTAAAAGGAAGGACTTTGATGAAACACTTGAGACCTATTTAGGACAATATGAGTATAACTTAAATCCAAAATAAGAGAAAGATCATGGTGGCCTATAGTTAGAAAGGTTATCCTTACAAATTTGGTTTTAAAGTAAACTGAGAGGAAATTGTAAAGTTTAAACAATCAAGCATTTCAAGTTGGGCAGCAGAGGCAGGAGAAGCAGAAACAAAGCAATGAAGATGGCATGGAACAAGTGTAAAGTATTGTGCTCGTTGAACCAGTGCTAGCCACATAGTAAACATTTAGATTAATCAGGACTCGGATGCAATGATCAGAAATCCAATTGCAACTGATTTAAGGGAGAAAAAGTTAGTGAATTTATTAACTTACAAAACTAAAAGGTTCAGGAATAGTTACGTTTCAAGGATTTCTAGTTAGAGATACTCAAATGATAGTTTCAGGGATCATTTCTTTTTCTCTTTTTCTGACTTTGCCTCTGAGAAAAGAGTGTTTCTGTTTCAGTGATAAAAAACCTAATTCTAAATGGCTTAAGAAAAAAATTTTTTTTGCCTTACATAACCAACAAGTTCAGAGGTGCTACTTAATATAAGAAGGTCCAACAGTACATCTAAGAGGCATTTTAAAAGAGAAGTGAGGCAAAGTTCAAAGAAATAATGGCCAATAATTTTCTAGACTTGAAAGATGACTCTAGATTGAAGAAGCAAATTAAGTCTTGAGAAAACAATATATACATCATGATGAGTTTAAGCAAAGAGAAAAATTTAATGATCTAAATAGCAGCAGTTAAAACATAAGTTATTTATATATATATGCTATATATATATATATATATATATATATATATATATATATATATATAGATAGATAGGTAGGTAGGTAGATAAATAGAAAGATAGATAGTACTGAAGGGTAACTGTTGACAGCCTAGAATGTTATAACCAAGTGAATCATCACTCAAGAATGAGGAAGATGTGGTGTAATGCATCATTGCCAATCCACACAACATACTAATCGATCCTAGCCCCTTTCCATCATGCTCAACTAAAGATTGTAGAGAGTATTCATGAATCAAAAATATAAATAAATTCTAGAAAGACGATGGTACATAAATTTTGTATCTCCATGAATCCTCACATAAAAACAGTAGATAGAAAAACCAAAAATGCATGGAACAATATTTACAACAAAACTAGATGACACTACAAACACCAAATACAGGATAGTTGGGTCAAATCACAAATTCAAAACTTGCATAGTGTCAAAGCTGAAAAATCATATTATCATAGTGTCAAAGCTGAAAAATTAAACTGTAATGATATTAAGAAAATGATAAGACATGAAAGAGAAAACTCAATAAAAACCCGTAAAGTAACAGAACTTGGGATAGAATTAGAAATAAAAGAAAAAATGACTTCAGAAAAGAATAGTAAACTAGAAATAACACAGTAGTAAACAAACACAAAAGATAGTACCCAAAGAGAACTCGAATTTGAAAATGAGATTTTCTTAAGTCAAAAAAATATATGTAGAAAGACATAGAAATGATTTGCGAGAAATGCTAAATATTGAAAATAAGCAAAGAAGGTCCAACGCATGGATAGTGTCTCTAATAAAGAAAACCAATCTAGCTAACAGAAAAATACAACACATAATTCAAGAGAACTTTTCCTGAAGTAGAAACATATATTTATATATATTCACAATTATGTTATATTTATGTATTTCATATGTATATTCATATATATTTGAAACTTTATATTGAAAGCATATCTAAAAATATTGAGAATGAACAAGATGTATTCTAGTAAAATTACTAGACTTACATTTTTTTTGAAAAGTAGTCATTTAGGCCAAAAAAATAATTTATAAGAGAAAGATAATTTGACTATCATAAGATGAACATTCACACTTCATGTGAGAAGAAAATGGTGAAACACAAAATATTGAAAGAAAATGAGAACTAAGGACTTTGTATACAGCAAAACTGACTTTTAAGTATAAAAGCATAAACTAATTTGTTATCAAAATGAAATAACTCAGAGAATGTTATTCACTTGAATTTCTCTTGAGGAAGCTACTAGAGGATGAAGCTCAATGACCAAAATGACTGACAGACAGTGACAGAAGAACAGTTGGTGAACATTAAATACTTAAGAACATCTAGAACTAAGAATAAATGAAGGCTTGTTTCAGTCAGGGTCTAGTTAAGAGAAAAAAATTGCACAGTAATTTGAACAGAAAACATTTACTATAAAGAATTATTAACAGAATTGGAGGAAAGGGGGGTTAGCTAGTAAGAGTCAGATTCTTTGGATTGTAACCAAAGAATAGTAACTATAATAGGATAATAATCACAAAGCTGTGTACCAATTGAGCCACCCAAAATAAAAATTTTTTTTTGTTTTTCAAGCATCTCTTTGGATAACTATTCTTCCCCCTATTCTTAATTTATGCGGTTCAGATAAGATTGACTCTACCCCTCTAGCCATAAAAGTAGAAACATGAGAGTATTTTATCTCCTCACCACAGGTTCAGGGATAGGAGAGTGATATGAATTGGGCTACACAGAGTCATTTTTGGAATTTTACCATCTGAAAAGAGATACCCATGGTTCAGTAGACTGCTAGCTACATGCAAGGACAGTAGGAACCTATAGCTGCTGGTGGCCATTTTTTTGATGTGCATGAATTGACCTTGCCTAAAAGTGAAACCAACATAAGGGAAAGTGAAATTTAGAGATGGAGAAACAGAGAACAAACTCTTGTTGCATGTTTCTATCTTGGATCCAGCTATGTCTAACACTAACTCTTGGAATTTTTGAATTGCTCAAGCTGATAAATTCCCTTTTCCTTTGTTTGTGTTACAGCCAAAAGAATCCTGATACAGAGTGAGATACCAAAGATCTTTGCATTCTTTCTTCTTCCTTGTCAGTCAACTAAATAGCTTACAAGTTTTCTCCTGCAGCATTTTCCCATGAAAAGGAGGCTGGATGACATCGCTGTTTATAGCTTCCTACAAGTATTTACTTTTAACAAATTTCCTTAAAGCTGGATCATAATATATTTAACTGGTACCATCTGTTGCTCCTCTCGAAAACATTTCTCCTCATTGATCACAAACCAGTGCCCAGGTCAGAGACCAGTGATGTTAACTCTCTTCCTTTGCGAGGGAGCTATTTGCCACGTGGGCATTCTTCATTCATTGTCCCATAGTCTGGCTCCAGCCAGGGGCCACATACTATAGTCTCTGAAGAGCCTTTTAAAACTACCCATTTCTGGGCTCCACCCCTAAAGATTCTAATAGAAGTGGTCTTGGTTAGCATCTAGCCATTCATGTTTGCTAATAACTCCCCAGGCAATTCTATTGTGCAACCAGAGCTGAAAGAACGCTGACATACCTTGCATATCTAGATAGGCCTTGCTGTTTTAACTAAAAAGTGTTGGTAGCGCTGTACTCCCTGAGTTCCTCAAGTGGATTAATTTATAGACTTTCTCTATCTCCTCTAGTCACAAATTCATTTGTATGCTTATTTACTGACATAAATGCTGGATACTATGCCATGTACTTGGTGTACAAAGGTGGATTAAGCCAAATCTTTGTAGTTGAGGGGCTACAGATAGATGGGAGAGATTGGCAGGTAAATTTGTACAGGGCAAAGTGTCAGCCCAGAGGAGTGAGTGGTCCATTTACTTGCAAGTAGACAAGTGTGAATTGGGAAGGGCTTTTTATATAGGCAGTAACTTTGGGCTTAGTTGAGTCTTAAAAGCATTTATCACAAGGACACAGTATCTCTACTGTCATTCCAAGGACAGGGTGCAACATGAGCAAAGTTCATGGGAATAGCTAAGCTATATTTATGGTCTGAGGTGGACTGAGTACAGATAAATTTGGAAAGGTAGGGAGAGACCAGATTATGAAAGGCTTTCACCTTTTATGAGAAAATTTGGTTGGACTCTGTCCTGTGGACAATAAAACATATTGAAGAGCTTTAATCAGAGAGATAAACCTGTTCAATTTCTTTCCTTCCTTCCTTTCTTCCCTTCTTCCTTCCTTCCTTCCTTCCTTCCTTCCTTCCTTCCTTCCTTCCTTCCTTCCTTCCTTCCTTTCTTC
>PVKZ01007987.1:0-17500 GCA_004027375.1 Macroglossus sobrinus | reverse complement strand
AACAAATGACATTCTCTCCTGAGAATTTAGAATTTGAATTGAGACATCTAGTAAGTTTAAAATCTTCCCATGAACAAAGATGGTATTAATTTGGAAGTTATGTTGGCCACATAAAAAACAAACAAACAAACAGTAGAGCAGCTTTAGAACAAAAATAGAGATAGACAGAGTGATGCCTAGTTTCTTGATGATTTTCTGATTCCTGGTGTCAGTTCCTCCTTGAGGTCCTGTTTCAATTCTTGCCCTTTGTGTCTGTAAAACAATCACAATTTCCAATTGTGATATTGTGATTTATAATAAGAAATATATATTTGGCCTTCCTCCCCATTTCTGTCCCAGAGCTCCTCAAACCCTTGGAATTATCTAAGTGTTGAGAGCCATAAAAGTGTCTTCTATTATGTGAATGCATAATATTTGGATCTTACCTAAGAAAGAGAACTGGAGAACTAACCATGTGATTAGAGGTTTGAAACTTTCAGTTCTTCTCTGCATGCCACTCCAACTCTAACTAGAGGAGAGGGGCTGGAGGTTAAATTAATCATCAATGACGGTCAATGATTCAATGAATCATGCCTATGTAATGAAACCTCCATAAAAACCCAAAATAACGGGGTTCAGAGAGCTTCAGGTTGGTGAACATGTGGAAATTTTGGAAAAGTGGCCCCTCTCACTTGGAGAGGGCATGGAAATTTCACATTCTTCCCCCATACCTTGCCCTATGCATCTCCTCTATCTGGCTATTCCTGAGTTATATCTTTTGATAATAAACTATTGATTTAGTAAGCAAAATGTTTCTCTGAGTTCTGTGAGCCATTATAGCAAATTAATCAAATCCAAGGAAGGGGTTGGGGTCAGAAGCACAGGTGATAAACTGGGCTTGCAACTTGCAACTGTTTTGAAGTGTGTGTGTGTGTGCTGGGGGGAGGAACAGTCCTATGGGATTGAGCCCCTAACTTGAAGGATTTCCAGGTAGTGTCAGAATTGAGGTGAATTGTAGGACACCCAGTGTGTGGAGAATTGCATGTGGTGGTTTGGAGAACCCCTTCCTCACCCCACACAGATTTGAATTAGAGTCAGAATTATTACCAATAAATTCTTTTTGCTGAAGCTAATTTGAAAGGTATCTCTTACTTGCATCAGAATCAGTAGTCTGATTGGCCAAACTTCCTCTATCATTAGACAAGGCTCTGGCAAGGTTGGAGGTGGCAATTTGGGTAATTCTACCTTTTCTGAGATTCCAGAAATTGTACTTTGAAGGGATGCCGAATTAGATTTAGGCAAATAACCAAAATTGGGATTACTGATCAATGAAGTGGAGGGAGATATGGAATCAAGACATACAAGAGAAATAAAAAGATATAAAGGCAGAGAGAGGACAGGCTGAGTTTGGTAGAAATTCCTAAAGTGCTTTAAGTAGGGTTTTGAAGCACATTTGTACTAGCTTATAAAGGACTGCTGGGTGTATTTAGAGCTATAAGTGGATAATGGTGACTGGATATAGGGACAAAGATACTGAGAGAGTGTAACTGCAGAATCAGCTCAAACTGGTTCTATTTCGTTTCTAACAAGATACTGATAACTCTGTAAGGTAATTGCTATTATATCTTTCTAATGTATTTGTGGTTGATAGATTAATCAGAACTAGTTCAGCAAGTTTGAACTTTATTTTGTAAATGAAGCCAGGTTAGTCCTAACTTTCCATGTCCTTTTCATAAAGCAATGCAAACACACAAATATATAATAAAATGGAACATGTATATTATAGGAACATGTACATTGTCTACCTACATGTGATGCTGCCTTTCTGGGCTCACAAAATAGAATAATCACAAAAACCACCAGAGGTCAGGCAGTTCTAATCATGCTAATAAATATGAATGGAGGAAAATTCCTAGAACTTGGACAAGAGATCTTATACTTCTGCTTTTTAAAGCAGGGCTTGTCTTGGCCTTGCTATGCCTGTGGGGCTTTGTACAGAAAGCTGTGCCTGACATATCTCATCTTTAATTCTTTTCTATCTACTTCTTTTCTAAATAAAGAACATGAGTTATTGCAGCACCAGTCATTTATATTCCAGGAGTGCATTTTGAAAAGAACAGAGCTTTTCTTTTCCTTGTTCATTCTGTGGTTGAGCTACTAATGTACAGGGAAATAACCTAAAAGCAAGTTGCACATAAGATAAGAATAAAGATTTGATATCTCTGAATTAGGTACAGAATTAATGCTCAGGCCACAAATAATTGCAAGTTCTATGAACATAAAGGGAAATAAAATTATATCAAAATTATTTATTAAAAATTTTTAATGCTTTATGAATGCCAAAAAAAAATTTTATGAAAGGCAAATGGTCTTTTTTTAATCACAAAGTCACCTTTCCTAGTGAAAATTATCAAAGAAAAAGAGTAATTAGAACTGATAAATGAATTCAGCAAAGTAGCAGGATACAAAATTAATATTCAGAAATCAGTTGCATTTTTAAATGACAATAATGAATTATTAGGTACAGAAAGTAAAAAAAAACCCCTATTTACAACTGTATTAAAAAAAGTATTTAAGAATAAATTTAATCGAAGAGATAAGAGACTTGAACTTGGAAAATTATAAGACATTGAAGAAAGAAATTGAAGAAAATATAAATGGAAGCATAAATAATGCCCATAAATAGGAAGAATTAACATCGTTAAAATGTCCATATTGCCCAAAGCAACCTATAGATTCAATGCAATCCCTATCAAAAGACCAATGACATTTTTCACAAAACAAGAAAAAATAATCCTAAAATTTACACAGAATCATAAAAGACCCTTAACAATTCAATTAAAAAATGGGCAGAGGACCTGAATAGACATTTCTCCAAAAAAACAAAAAGAAAACACACACACACACACACACACACACACACACACACACACACACCAGAAATGTTTATAGAAATACTAAAATGCCTTGGACCAAAGAAATTAAAATTCACAATGTACCCAATCATAAATTACCAGCTACCCAGAGAAACAGGAAAATATAACCGGCAATGGGGAGAAAATTGAAACTGATCCAGAACTGACACAGTTAAAATTAACAGACAAGAAGATTAAAATTACTATTATAATTATATTCTATATCATCAAAAAGTGAAATAGGAACCCTGAAGATATAAAAAAGACCCAAATCTAACTTCTAGAGGTGAAGCAACAATGTAAGATAGAAATATACTAGATGGAATTAATATCGGACTGGATATGCAGAAGAAAAATTAGTGAACTTAAAGATATTAATAGAAACAATCTAAGATGAAACAAATAAAAAAGAATTAAAAAAATAAACAGAGGTAAGCAGTTTAATATACTTGTAATTAGAAAAGAGAGAGAGAGGAATAAAAAAATATTTGAAGAAATAATAGCCAAAAATTTTGATGAAAAGTATAAACCCACAGAGCCAAGAAGCTTCCTGAAGCTAAAGCATGAGAAACAAAGAAAATTACAAAAGGAACAATATCATATTCAAACTGCTTAACCTCAGTGATGAAGAGAAAAATTATAAAAGTCATCAAGGGGATAATAAAATGACATGTTATATACAAAGGAACAAAGATAAAGATGACAGCAGTTTTCTCACTGGCAATTGTGCTAATGAGAAGATAGTGGAGAAATATTTTTAAAGTGCTGAAGGGGAAAAAAACTCTCAGCCAGAATTTTACACCCAGTGAAAATATTTCTCAAAAACAAAGGCCAAATACCTTTTCAGACATACAAAAGCTGAAAGATTTTATCACCAGCAGACCTTCACTGCAAGAAATGCCAAAGGAAGTCTCTCAGATAGAAGGAAGTACCACCATAGGAAATATGGATCTGCAAAAAAAGAATGAGGAAGAACAAAAATGTTATCTACACAGGAAAATAATGTTTTATCTTATTATTTAAATATCTTTAAAAGATTACACTTTACACAAAAATAATAATGTAGTGTGATGATTATAACATATATAGAAGTAAAATGATGACATCAAGAGCACAAAGCTGTGAGGAGAGAAATTGATATATAATATTTTAAGTTTCTTATACTACATGTGAAATGGCAAACTATCACTTGAAGGTAAATTGTGACATATTAAAGATGTATACTATAAACGTTAAAGCAACTCTTAATATAACAAGACAAAATTTAAAGCTAATTGGCTAACAAAAGACATAAATTATCATAATATAAAATGTTCAATTACTATAAAAGGAGACAGAAAAGGAGGAAAAACAGAACAGAAAATAGATGGAAAAATAGAAATCAAATAGCAAGATGATATATTTAAAACTTATATAATAATTACATTGTAATTTTTGTTATGACAAAATCTTAATTAATGTAGTTAACATATGCGGCATATTTTGTGAGGAAAAATGAAGGAAGAATTAAATTAAAACAACCCATCTAAGTGAGGAAGAAAACCAGGGGCTATCATAAGGCAATGATTTAATGGGCTGATATTAGACAAGGAGCTCCATGTCTAACATGGCAAACTTGGCAAAAGTTATAAGACAACAGCAAAATGGTACAAGAAGAAAGGAAAGGAGGAGTAAGGGTTAAGTTTATTCTAAAAGAGAAAATTTGGAATGAGATAAGTTTAATTACAAGTGAAAAAGAAAGAGTCAAAAGCCAGTATAGTATAATCGCTGGACAATATAAGGTTAAACTGGGATAGTACTTATCCTTGATATCCTTGATATGTATGTCTTAGGAAGACTTTTTTAACTTTTTTTTTCTTTGCTCTGGTTTTTATAATCTTGTTAAGCAGATTAACTTAATTTAATTTAATTATCAAGTTTATAGAATATCATTAAAATTCAGTATTAAAAAGTGTGATATGACCTTTTTGGCTCTTTCTATTGGTTAATTTATTACCTCTGTTAGACAATAAAAATGTCTACCAGACATTTTCTGATAGAAAATGGGAAAAATAATTTGTTATTTAGCCCAGAACGTTAGAAAGGTTGAATAGATAAAGGCTCAGGATTTTTTGTTTTTGTGAGCCCCCTCACCCACCCTGGTGCTTGTGATGGTTCCATATACATGTAAATATATAATAAATAATTTTTCGTAATTTACTGTTGATGAAATCTGATGCATCAGTGTATTCTCTAGAAAATAACAGGTTTCTCATGTTCTTTACATCACATGTAGAAAGTGCTAATTTGGTATAGACAGATACAGAAGACATATCTTTGTAAATATATGCAAACTTATGCTGTTTGTTTTTCTCTTGTGATATGTCAGACATTTGATAATAATGACACTATTAATAACAATGACCTCTTACTGAGTCTTCATAATGTAAATTACTGGGCCAGGCTCTACTTGTATAATCTCATTTCTTCACCAACATGTGTTAAGGTAGGTATTATTTTTTCCATTTTATAGGTGAGGAAACAGAGGCACAGAGAAATTCAGTGACTCATCCAGGTGCATTTGTCTCCAACACAGATTTGGGTAAGGCCAAAGCCCATGCTACTAGCCACACACCCTGCGTTGCTTCCCACTGCCGCTCTCCCCAAAGTAAATATAATAATAACATTGAAAGTCTAATTTCAGAATATAGTAAGGAAATCAAATGCTTACTAAGCATAATTATTCCAACTCTATGAGAGTTTAAAGGATTATTTTGGCTTAATGATTTTGCGGGCAGAAGAAAGATAAACCTCCCTATGGCCTCAAAAAAAAACCCCTCAATTAACTTAAATTTGTTAAGCACTCACTATGTGCAAACCTTGGAGAACACCATTTCAGATTAATAGTTCTTCTATTATATAACTTGGTATAGTTAACTCTAATTTGTAAGAAACTAAAATTTATAAACTTTTCAGTAAAAAAAATTGTGGATTTTAAAAGATCTATTGTATTGTTTAGGTGAAAAGTAAGCTATAGTAAGGTTTCTGCTTGTTTTTCATTCACTTCCAATATGAAAAAAAGGTTGAGGATTTACAAAAAAAATTATTTAAACCCCAATAAAGAACAAAGAAGCACATTCAGAGATAATCTTCCTTTACACTTAAATCCAACCACTTGTCAGAAGTGTACAGAAATCTCAGCAGGCAAGTGTGAACTGTATTTGTTATACCCAGCAGACCATGTACTGAAACCTCGAGACATAAAGCAACTCATCAAAGGGGGAATCATCTAGAGAGAGGAAAATAACCAGTACATCACTTAAGGCATTGGGTTTAAAATATTAAAGATGAAGCAGTACTTAAAAAAGGACTCTGTGGCTATTGTTAAAATAGAGTTTGCTTAGGGACTGTGGTTTAGTATTCCAAAGTAACTAGTTCCCTGAAGCTGTTTTAGTCTTCTGTTCTAAAGAAACTCTGATTAGAGAGCTGCAGAATCACAGAAAACTTTGGACCCTGTTTATTCCTCCTCACCCTTGAAGTTCTATTTCTAGTGAGCATCACAGTATACTATAGCTAGACCAAGGGGGAAAAAGCACTTTTTCAGCAATAATGATGCATTTTTTGGTCATTTTAAATTTTGAATTAAATAAACTGGACATGTGATATCATAGAATTCTTAATTGTACTATATAATGTTAGTAATTTACCAACACATGGTTATGAAACATTTAGTTGAATTGTATGATCTAGCATGTTTTCTTTTCTATTATTTGGCATGGAAATTATGCTTACTCCTTTTTCCTAATGATGATAATTTTTTATATTAATTTGGGGTTATAAAAGTTATAACAAAGACAAATAATTTTCATATTAAAGAATTTACTCTCTCCTATCAGGAATTAGTAAACATATGTTAAGATAAGCTTTGTATTCTTCATGTCAATATTAATAAGTCTTATAATATATAGTGTGGCTCAGGGTCTGGCCAGAAGTAGCAGACTGTTCAGAACTCGAAGTTCAGTTTTATGTTCAAAATTGTCCTTAGAGGAAAAACTCCAAGATAACTCACAATGAGTGGTTGAATATATAGCATGACTCAGAGTTAGCCTCTGATGACTTTTAAAAGTGGGCAAGAAAAAAAGATAGATTTGTAAAGAATGCTAAAAATAAGGAAGATGTCCAGGATTTTCTGTTTTCGATTTAAAACCAGAACTAAAAGGTTTAAAGAACTCATTCAGAACCCAACTAAATATTTGTTGTTACTACTGAATAATACTTCTCAAACGGAGAGGATGGGGGAATAAATTTCTGTATCTGCATTCAGGAAATGGAAATAAATAATTTCCAGCTATTAATTTAGCTACCATGGGAAAAACAGCACCTAATTAAAATTGATGTTTACCAAAATGGAGGACACTAAATATTGGTTAAAAGAGGTTACCATTTCCTTCCACTAGGAAATGAATATTTGCTATTCAGGCAAATAGATATGAATAGTATTACTGATCAAGGCAAGAAACTGATAATAATATAAATATGGCATCTAAATGTGTCTTCATGGAAACTCTAAGGAATCCCTTCCTCTGATAATTCTCTGGAGTGCTGGAAGAGAGATACAGAAAAGCCAAAGATCTGGACAACTGAGTCTTGGGCCCTGGCAATTGTTTCTGCCTTTTTCCTAATTAGGCAAAGCCACTCTGCTTATTGCTTGCTTCTTACTTTGGGCTTTTACACGGGTTATCTTTGAAAATAGATTAGCATCATTAAAAAAAAAAAACTTGGAAACTATCTATCTTAATTGTCCACTGTGTGCCAAACAAGAAGAATAAAATGTGAGAAATCTGATCATCTTTACCTTCATTTCAAATCAAGGGCAAAGTTCATTTGAAGTTGAAATTACAAGTTATACCATTACTCACTCTCAGTGACTCCCCCATTCTTATCTATATCTGTACCCATGTTCATCTTTTTTCTATCATATAAATAATAAATGTTTTTTTTAAGAATCGATATATACTAATTGCTTTTTAAGCTTTTTCAAAAACATTTCTGTTTTACCAATTTTAGAGTTTGTAGAGGTCTTTCAACAATTTCTCAAATAGAATTTTTGAATTTAGTTTATTTCTAAACATCAATAGACACATTTATTATTATCCTTTCATTGCTCACTTTGTTCATCTTTTAGCATTTAAAGATTATTCATATTATTTTATATTCCTCTCTCCTAATTCCTTTATACTATCTTATTGATGAAAGAAAGTATGAATATTATTTGAGATATTAAACATACAGTTAAAATGAGTAATCTTTTCCATTTTTACTTCCTTTGCACTAGTTTGAACAAAAGGATGTCAAATCTTTCTGCAAACTGTTATCAACTTAAAATGCCAATTGCTCCTTGTTTAAAGCTAAAATTTAACATTTCATTTGTGATAAGATTTTTTTATTTCTTTTGACATTTTTGTTAACCTTTTGAATATTATTTGCTATTTTTCAAACTTTTACCATTTTCAATATTGTCTTGTTTATCCTCAAATGGCATATCAGCTTTTAAAAAACTATTGAAATTTCAATTTCAATATTCCACCTGTGCTTTGATTGTTTTGAATACATTTAAGTTCCTTAGCATCCTTTTGAATATCATTTTAAAGTTTTTAGCTTTAGGATATTTTTGTTATTTTTCTATCTAAATTATTGGCATACTGTTCTGTGTTAGAAAATAGGTTCAGCATTTAGATTAAGACTCAAATTAACATTGGCTTAAACAAGGTAGATATTTATTTCTTCATTTCTTTTTGTTTAACAGTATGGCAGTTGGTGGCCCAAGGCTCGACAAGTAGGTTTGCTTCAAAAGATTGTTCAGGAATCCAGGCTGCTATCTTATTGCCCCAAACTACTCAGTATCACTTCTGAATTCCAATTAGCACAAAATGGGGAAAGAACCAGTAGAGGGCATACTCTTTTCTTTTAAAGGTAGGCCAAGAGGTGCACATATCATTTCTGCTTAAATTCCATGGGCCAACAAAAATAATCAGATTTGCATGGAAACATAAAAGACCTTGAATCACCAAAGCCATCTGAGAAAAAAGAACAAGGCTGGAGGTATCAATCTGTCCAACTTCAAATTATATTACAAAGTGACAATAATCAAAATGGCATGGTATTGGCAGAAAAACAGTGTAACAGAATTGAGAGTCCAGAAGTAAACCTCCATTTACATGGGCAAATAATTTTTGACAAAAAAGCCAAAAACATACAGTGGAGAAAGGAAAGCCTCTTTAATAAATGGCACTGGGAGAACTGGAAAGCCACCTGCAAAAGAATGAAACTAGACTATTGTTTATCACCACACACCAAAATTAACTCAAAATTGATTAAGGACCTAAATATATGACCTGAAACAATAAAATGCATAGAAGAAAACATAGAAACTAAACTGAAGGACCTTGGACTTAAAGAGGATTTTATGAATTTGACCTCAAAGACAAGGAAAGCAAAAGCATAAATAAATGAATGGGACTACATCAAACTAAAAAACTTCTGCTCAGAAAAAGAAACTGTCAATAAGGCAAAGAAACACCCACCCGAATGGGAAAATATATTTGCAAGCAACGCCTCTAATAAGAACCTAATATCCAAAATATACAAAGAACTCATACAACTCAATAAGAGTAAAAAAATGAATGATACAATTAAAAAATAGGCAGAAGGCCTAAACAGACACTTCTTTCAAGAAGACATACTAATGGCCAACAAATATTTGAAAATATACTCAACATCACTAGCTATTAGGGAAATGCAAATCAAAACCACAATGAGATACCATCTCACACCTGTTAGAATAACTGTTATCAACAGGACAATAATAACAAATGTTGGAGAGGATATGGAGAAAAAGGAACCCTTATACACCACTGGTGGGGCTGCAAATTGGTACAGCCACTATGAAAAACAGTATGGAGTTTCCTCAAAAAACTAAGAATTGATCTACCATATGATCCAGCAATCCCTCTACTGGATATTTACCCCAAAGACTTGAAAATCCATATCTGAAAAGATATTTGTACATTGATGTTAATAGCAGCATTATTCATGGTACCCAGGACATGGAAGCAACCAAAGTGTCCTACAATAGATGATTGGATAAAGAAGCTGTGGTATTTACATACAATGGAATATTACTTTAGCCATAAGAAGAGATGAAACACTGCCATTTGCGACAACATGCATGGACCTTTAGATAATCATGTTAAGAGAAATAAGTCAGACAGAAAAAGGTGAAAACCATATGATATCACTTATATGTGGGATATAAACCTAAAAGCAACAAACAGGACAAATAAGCAAAGAATCATGGACATGGACAATAGACTAGTGGTTACCAGAGAATAAGGGGTGAGGGGGAGGAGAGAGGTAGATGGGATTAAAGGGGTCACACATGTGGTGATAGAAAGAAATCTAACTATGGGAGGTGAACACACAATGCAATATATATATATGCCTTACTGTTGAATTATACACTTAAAACTTATTGGATTTCATTAACCAGTGTCACCACAATAAAAAAAAAAATCATGGGCTAAAAGTCAGTAATGTGATTATACCCAGTTGCATGGAAGACTGAGAAATGTGGCTTTTATTCTGAGCAGATAAAATTCAGAGGTTTCATTACAAAATGAAAAGTGGGGGAATAGATACTAGATAACAACTAGCAGCCTTGACCACACAGCTTTAATTATATGTTTCCAGAAATTGGTAACCAAAGCATTTTCATTTCATATTAATAAGGTTGCTCTGGGTACATTCTAAGCGATTTTATATTTATGGTGAATGCACATCCAGTTTGGGGTTCTCAGTTGTATTTAGGGAAATAGGGAAAAAGATATGGCTATTTTCCATGTTTTAGCCAGAGCCAAGTTTCTAAGGGGCATGATATCTGGGAGTGGTGGTGCCATTAAAGAAACTCAAGGGGCCTTTAGAGCATACCCAGACATTCTGCTGTTCCCACCTGCTCAAATATTGATGAGGTTGGAAAAATGTTTTAATAAGAAAGGTCATTGTTTTCAAGGCTCTTCTAAGGATTTGCTCTCTTCCCCCACTCCTCTCTCATCTCCTCCTCCTCCTTCTCCTTCTCCTTCACCTTCTTCTTCCCACACTAATGGTTATAACTAGAGATGCTGTGAATCATCTTTCCCTGAAGATCTTTAATAAAAGCTTAACAGCATTTTGAATGAGTTGGCTTAGATATAGTTGTTTTAGTCTAAATACAAACAGGGCCAGTTTGGAATGCAAGTAAAAGACTTCCTATCTAAACTCTGGGGATGGTGGTGGAGGGGAACTGTACTTAGAAAGGAGTCCAGACTACAGCCAGCTTTTCAGTTAATGAGAATAAGATGTTCTTTTTTTAGAAAGATAAGTCTCCCTCATAAAATAGGGTCAAATTTTCTCCTTAAAAATAAAGCAGGGTGAAAGGTCAGAATTCTTTAATAGTGAAAGATTATTAGAAGATTATTAAAAGAGAATTTTCAACTGAATATAGCCCATCTAACCACTTTATCTATGTTTGATGATGTTGGGAGGGGGGAATGGTTTTTCCCAGAAGGAACTTTTGAAAGTTGCCATTATCATAAATATTACTTTTAAAACATTCATATGTACACGTATAAATATACAAAATAGAGTATGTTTAATAGAATTAGATCTTTCCATCTAGGAATTTCATGTCCAAATTGTCAAAATTGATATTATTGACTCAAGCTAACAAGTAAACTTAAACAAGAGTACCCTAGACATAATAGGAATAAACAGCAAACTATAGTTTGCATAAGTTAAGAGACCAAATTTGAGCCTCTGTGGTCCAGAGCTATTGCATAGTTTTCTGACTCAAACTCTGGAGTTAAGACTTCTAGAGTGCTTCTTCACAGAGAATTAGCAAGCATTTTTAAGGTTGTGATGTCTTAAAAGGTTTAAAAAATATCTACGTTGGTACAACCTCAACTCCAGGCTTTCTAAGTATTTTATACTACAATATCCTGCATTAGACAAGAAAACAGGACCAAGCAGAAAAGTTTCTCCCAAGAAACTTTTGAAAGGAACCTATAAAAAGTTGAACACCGTATACTTATTGAAAGTTGCTCTTGATTTTAGGAAATGCAGTGTCTATTATTCATAAAAAATAACCTAATTGTAAACATGTTTCTAATATGAAGATAAATCAAGGTAACTCTTTTGATTTATAAGAAGGAAAACACCTTCATAATCAGTATGAGCTGATTAAATATATAAACCAAGCTGATTAAATGAGTTATATAACCATAAGCTAATTTTGTTGAAATGAAACAGAGGACAGTATTCTAATAAAAAGGAATTGAAACACACACACATAACACATTTAGGCACATCCACATAAACCTTTAATTAATAAGAATTTGGGTCTTTAGATCTTTGACTTACATGAGTAATTTTTAACTTTTAGAAATGGTGACTATGTTCTTCCTTGAACCAAAAGAGTAATGGAGTTAAAAAATGAATGCTGAAACTTTATAAATAACATGCTAAAGATGTCTCTTAAAACAGAGTTTTATGAAATATATTTTAAAACAAAAGAGACTCATTTAGAACACAGTTTTAGCAAAGAAATTTGCTTGCAAAAGGTCAGAAATTGTAAGTACACTATGGATAACATCATATTTTAGATTTACTAGTAATTGTTTTGATAATGTCTTTCTTATATAAAAATTATAAGTAATGTCTTTTGTTTCTGTGAAATTATAATGAAGATTTGATTAATTAAACATTCATTTACTCCTCTCTGTGCCAGCTACTACTCTATGGATATAACACAATGCCTTCAAGGAACAAATATATAAGCAAATGATAACAGCACAATATGTGGTACTACAAGCTGGTGCAGAAGGATGTATTGGTTCTATGGGAATAGAAAGGAGAAAAAGCCCTCTAACTCAGGGGCGTGAAGTGGAGAGAGGAATATGAAGGCAAAGTAGAGAAAGGCTTCCAGAAGCAGTGATGAATATTAAAGAGAACCGAATATTGAAGATAAATTATTAACAGTGAAATAACTGGGGGAGTAAAGGGTGTTTATCCAGAGGATTCCAAATGTGAAAAGGCTTGGGATCTCAGCCCTCGTAGCATATGAAGAGTAACAAGTGATTAGCATGACTAGGGTATGGAAGATCTATACTGAGGTCAGAGATTGATTCCACTTTGTTCTTCATCCTCCACATCTACAGTTAACAAGTCTTCTCATTTATACCTCAAAAATATCTCTGGAATTTGGTAAGATCTCTAATTCCAGCTCCACTGTACCAGCTCAAACTAAACCACTATAATCTCTCTTAAACTGTACTATTGAAATAGCTTCCTTAACAGTGTTTCTGCTGTCACTTTTAATCCCACTAAAAATAATCTTTTTTAAAAAATCCTTTTTCTAAAAAAAAATAATTACTTCTTACTATGGCTCTGTTTAATGTGGTTTCTGTCTGTCCACTGTTTATGTTTTCTTAGCATTTACCTTAACTAAATTAATTAATTGGTTAACTTTTTATTTTCAGTTTTCTTCTCTAGATTTTTTAAGAAAAAGCCATGCTTGTTCACATGTCCAGAAACAAACAAACAAATAAGGAAAGAAGGAAGGAAAAGAAAAATAAAGGGAAAGAGATAAAAAGAAAGAGATGTGATGACTAAATATAATGTGTAATTCTAAATGAGACTCTGGAATAGAATATAGCTAAAAACTATGGAAATCTTTACAAAGAATGGGCTTTAGTTAATAATAAAGTATTTATACTGGTTTGTTAACTGTGACAAATGCACTACATTTATGCAAAAATTAATAAGAGAAAACTGGGTTCAGAGTACACAGTACTATCTTTGCAATTATGCTGTAAATCTAAAAGTATTTTAAAATTGAGTTTATTATTTTTTTAAAGGAGGAAAGAAAGAAGAAAAGTGATAACATGTAACTAGAAAAATAGGCAGTGGTTAATTAAGAAGTTCCTCATATGTCATGCTAATAAGTTTAGATTTTTTGCTGTAATGATTAGATTTGTATTTTAGAAAAGATGGCTCTGATGCAAGGGTCAACAAACTTTGTCTTAAAGAACCAGATAGTCAATGTTTTAGAATCATGTTCTGCATTAATTTCCTAAGACAATTGTAAAAAAAATACCACAATCTTGGTGGATTGAAATATTAGAAATTAATTTTCTCATAGTTCTGGAGACCTTAAGTCCAAAATCAAGAGGTCAATAGGGCTGTGTTTCCACCAATGGCCTAAGAAGAGAATTTCTTTCTTGAATTTTCCAGCTTCTGGTGGCTCTAGGCAATCTTTGCCTTCCTTGGCTTGTGGTCATATTACTCCTACGTCTGCCGCCAGCCTCACATCACCTTCTCCTCTGTGTGTCTCTAATAACAACACATCATTGGATTTAGGGACAACCTGGATAATCTAGGGTAATTTCATCTCAAGATCCTTTATCTAATTAAATCTGCAAAGATTCTTTTTTTCTGAAAAAAGTAACATTTTCAGGTTCTAGGGTTTTGGAGGTGGACATATCTTTTTGAAAGGCCATTATTCAACCCACTACACAGGTCATATGGTCTCTTTTGAAACTTCTCAGTTCTACAATTATAGCACCAAGGCAGTCACAGAAAATATATAAAGAATGAGTGTGGCTGTGTTCCAGTGTTGTGGGCTGGCTTTGGCCCACGAGCCATAGTTTGCAGATGGCAGTATAAGGAAGAATCAAAAGGAAGCAAATGAAGGCAGTTAATCAAGTCAGGAGAAATTAAGGATAAGAAAGTTTTGAATAAGACAATGACAGTAGAGGTGAAGAAGAAAGGAAGGAAATGAGAGCTAGTGATTAGAGGGGAGGGATCATTAAAGTTCATTAAAGAAGTAGAAATAATTATTTCATCTAATAGATTAATACTTTTGGCTTTTCTAAAGGATAATCTAAGACTTTTCTACTTTCATTACTTGAAAAATATTACTTTTACCAGGGCAAGTTTGTGTAACCCATACAGACAAGTAATAAAAAATAGAAAGGCTCAAAAATGTTCAGAGATTTTACTGTGCTGTCATAACTACTATGTATGGGACATTATGAAATCACAGAAGACAAGTTAGCCAGTTGGTTTATTTCTTAGAAGGACCTAAGCAGTGTCAGGAAGGATCTCCTTTCCCATTAAACATCACAGTGGGTTAATAGTCCCTCCCATCACATAGAGTTCGATGGTTGAGCTTATTAATTATAATTAATATTTATATATTCACTTATAGTTTACAAAGTTCTGACATGATACATGATAACATTTCATCCTCACAACGTTTCTGAACTAGGGACGATAGGTATTATTATACCTGGAGTGAAAAGCAGTTAGGTGACATTTTCAGGGTCACACAGACAGCAAATTCTGGTTTCCTGGTTCAAAATCCCTAAATCTTGGTATTTCCTTTTCACTGTCTCTGAAGTTGGATCAGAGAGCAGTGACAGTGTGTGGCCCCTGTAGCCAGGGTGGTCAGAGTGACCAGAAAGATAAAGATAAGATTAATGATGTTCTTAACTAAGCAGTCAGGGTGGCCTTCCAGCTGTCTTTGGAGGGCAGATGGCCAAAGAGAAAATGTAGCCTTGAGAGAAAAAGCAAAATACAACATGGGCAGGAATGATGAGAGAAACTGGACCCAGAGCAGTGTTACAAAAATTATGGTGTGCAAAGAGATAAAGCAGCAATGTCATGAATGTAATCCAAAGAAGTGAGTGCCAAACTCACCACTGCATCAGTTACTTGCAGTTGCTTAGCAATATAGCCTCCTTAGTTCTAATTTAGAACAGTCTTCTGATTCAGCCAGTCTGGGATAAGGGTCATGAAGGACCCCCTCTATACCCCAGGAAATTTGGTAGAGAATAATCCAAGGAATGAAAGCAGAAGGAAACATCTAGAGAGATTTTGGATGTTAGGATAACAAAGTGTTGGCAATACAATAACTTCTACTTTTAAGAAACAGCAGAGGGAGTCTAGGCTTCTTTTCAGAAAAATGTTTTTTTTCACCTGCCTTGTACATACAGTACCAGCCTAGGTACTGGGAGTAAAGCAGTAAGAAATTAAGACAGACTTGGTCCTTGTACTCACAGAGCTTACATTCTAGATGGGAGATTGATATCAAATCATTGTATAATATTGTATAATAACTTATTATTATTATTATTACATATTATTATATTATTATATAATTATTATTATATTATTATTATATTTTTTTAAAAAGTTCAAGATGTCATAGAGGGGACAGATGATGGGAGCCTGGCTCAGTCTGGAGATTAGAAAAAGTTCTCCTGAGGAAATGGTATATAATTTCAAAGCTGACAAATAAGCTCGACTGACCAAGAAAATGGGTAGAGGAGGATAAAAAAGACATCTCAGCAGAATATTAACCACCTTAAAAACTATTTATTGAGAACCTACAATGTGCCAGGTATTCTTTGAGAGTCTGGGATGGAGTAGCAAACAAACAGATAAAATTCCTGCTTTCTTAGCTTTTATATCCCAACTCATAAGACAAAGAAATTTAAAAAATAAATTAATATACAGGAAATAATCTGATAATAATAATATTGTAAAATTTTAGTTCTCTCCAAATCAATCTGTTTATTCTATACAACGCTAATCAAAATTCCAACAGGATTGTTTTTTGTAGAACCTACTGTCATAGAAACATTTAAATATATAATATGGTATTATTTTCTATTATCACCATGCCTCAGAACTTGTTAACTTTATAACTGGATAAACCCCCTTCCCCTTTTTATTTTGATGCTTTGTTCTGAGGCCCATGCAGTGACAGTGGAGGCAGGTGGCATAGAGTATATATATATAGTAATACCTAAAGCAACGACTTAAAAGATGTTAAAAGGCATAGTTAAAAAGTTAAAAGATAAACTGAAATAAATATCTAAAAATACTTAAATAATCTGAAAGTAGACAGGAAATGGAGCAGAGAGAAACAAAAAGTTAAGATGACAAACAAAATATTAACAAAATGGTAGACCTAGATACAACCATCTTAATAATTACATTAAATGTAAACAGATGAAACATTCTAACGAAGAAACAAAGATTATTAGAATGAGTTAAAAAGCAGACCTAACCATCTGCTAACTACCAGAGATATACTTTAAATATAATGGTGTACTTAGAATATAAATATCCATATAAGATAAAAATATAATATATACATTAATGGAATTAGAGAATCCATAAATAGAATCATACTTATATGGTCAATTGTTTTTCAGCAAAGCACCCAAGGCAATTTATTGGGAAAAGAAAAAATTAAAAAACACTTCTGGAAAAATTGGATTCCATATGAACAACAACAACAAAAATTGACCCTTACTTCACACAATACCCAAAATTTACTCAAATGCATTGTAGACTTAAAGGTAAAAGCTAACTGTAAAACTATTATAAATAAAATAGATACAAAAGGCATGATCATAAAAGAAAATTTATAAATTTGACTTTATCAAAATAAAATAGTTTCTTTTTGAAAGACACTATTAATAAAATGAAAAGACAAACCACAAAATGAGAGAAAATATTCTCTA